>LOEQ01003563.1:156700-176907 GCA_001685075.1 Bramus lutescens | reverse complement strand
TGCTGATGGTTATGAGATGGTAGAGGAATCACCTTGGAAAGAACCAGAACGAACCTCTGACTTCAGTTTTGTTAGCGTCAATTTCCGTATCTGTCACGGACTATGTAATAGGCACCACAGTGACCTTCCACCCACTTTAACCTCCGTCTCCTCCGCAGCATTTCCTGAGGCTCCCACCCAGACACAACTTACACCCTGAAGGTCCTGACACAGTAAGGACACACTGCAGCAACGGCCAGGGCCAACAGGTTAGGAGGCTCCAAGCGCAGCTCCCCTCCATCCCACACTGACACCTGTGGGTTCGGGGGTCATAATAACAGATGGGAGGAAAGGGAGGCCTTAACCAGAGCCAGGAGTGCCATGCTCCAGCTATGATGCACTGTGTGAAATCAAGGACCCATACAAACAACCCACAGTTCTAGTTTCTTTGGGTCTTTTATATCTTTCCTTTCCATTTTTATTCATTCAGCAAACATTAAGCTCTTACAACGCATATAAAAATACTCAGTAATGTTAGCTGAAGAGAAAATACTCAGAAATCCCAAAGTCACTGCAGCATTTAAAAAAGTTTCAGTCTGCATGCGCCATTGTTGGTCCCACTTCTCACACGATTAAACAATTAAGCACAGTGAGACCCTGTGACAAAAACAGACGTTTGCTCCACTAAGCTGTTAGCTTTCAAGCCTCTAAACACCTAGTGGGTCTTCAGTTTCAACTGATGATATACTATAGTGATGAGCCCAGCCACGGAGGACATGAGACCTCCCAGTCCACGACACCGAGATTGGATTTGTAGATCCTGTGCTGATTCAGAGGGATGAGGATGTCACACAAGTTCTTCACTGTGTCTAGGATCAAAGGAGGATGCCGCTTCAGAGACTGGAATAGAGTAGGAGAAAGGACTGGAGCCAGTCGGTGTCTTCAGTGACCATGCTGTACACAGGAGGGTCCCGGGATGGCTTCTCTCTCTTTGCCCTGTCCGGGGCCACTCGTTCCATCTGCAGCAAGATCTCATACAGATCGCCTACCAGGCTCAGCAGGAGGAAGTAGTAGTAATGGCCGGTCCCCCACATTTGCCATTTCTCTGTTGACGCCAGAGGTCAGACCCACACTCTTCACCCACAGGACAGTGTCACAGAAGTAATTAATAAACCACGCGGTTCAGGTTGGCTAGCGTAAGGCATAAGAGGGACACTAGGTCCGTGACTTGGATGCTCTGTTCTGTTGCCTTGATGGCGTGAACGACGTTGCCTAGTCTGAACCATTTACGGTCAGTGCTCACACTGGACTGCAGACTCTTGAGCTTCATTACCCACTGCCTCTTTGCCAGCTCTAGACTCTAACAAATATCTAAGCAACATTGCATGCGTGTTGAGTGGCTCTGAAAAGTCAGTCCAGGCCCTGGCTCTGTTCGGTGAAGCGGATGAAGGCGTCCATGGCTCCCACCCACGGCCACGTGACCCACCCTGCTCACTAGTGGGTCCTCTGGGGAGCCTTGGGTCCCAGGAGACAGTCGGGTTCAGGGCAGCCACGGAGTGGGGCCCAAAGTCCTTCTGTAACATTCTTCTAGGCATCTGTCTTCAGCCTACAGGCCCACAGTATCTGGCCGACTTTTCCATGAGGCAGGAAATTTTAAAGACTGTTTCACTTATATTGGCAGTCAGTCACTTTCTTCTGTGTCCTGCAGTATGTCTGGAAGACTCTTTCATGAAGCAGGAACCTGGAAGGGCTGTCTCACCTGGAAAGATGATGTGGGATTCCCCTCTGTACACTATGAATACATTTTTATTACCATTGGTTAATAAAGACACTTTCAGCCAAAGACTTAGCAGGTGGGAAATCCTAACAGAGACATATAGAGAAAGTAGTAGTCAAGGAGATGCCAAGTGGCTGATGAAGGAGACAGATGCCGTAGGAATCTTTCCGGTAAACCACAACCTCATGGCAATGCATAGATTAATAGAAATGGGTTAATTTAAGATGAAAGCGTTAGCGAGGAATATGCCTAAGCTATTGGCCAGTGTTATAATGAATATAGTTTCTGTGTGAACATTTGGGTCAGGCAGCTGGAAAACGAAAGAGCAGTCTCTGTTTGCAGTTAACAGACTTGGGTAGAAGAGAACATGGATGCTGTCATGTCACCACTCTGAGCATTATGGACTCCTTTTCTTCACTCACCCGTTTGTTTGCATACACACAGCGTGGTTTAAAATGGAGAGGATACAGAGCAGTTAAGGAAGGATGGAAAAGCTGACCCATCCAGTTAGATGAGTTTTAAAAAACTTGATTCTTTTTCCCGTTTGGCTGTTTGCTTTTCCATGAAGGGGGTGAATTTTAAAAACCAAGTGGGCATCTGAGGGATCTTGAAGTCCAGGCTTAGAAGACTCAGCCAAGGAGTCCCCAGGCTGGGGGAGTGGAGTATGCCAGCTAAGAAAGAGCGGTTTCTTCTGTAGAAGTTAAAACCTATGTACTCTGTTGGTTAGGGATTCACAGCAAATGGCAACACCATGGAAAGTATTATTGAGAGGATATGCCTTGAAAAACTCAAAAACAATTCTACCATGTGATTCTCTAATCCCAGACTGAGTATTCATCAGAAAGTCTTAGTTATTGAAACAGGACTTGTAGTACTTTCTGCTAGATTTTTGTATTCTCTGGGCTTGTAAATATATTGGGATCTATACCTGGGATAGTCTTGTGTCATAAGTAAATCTGCTACATTCATATGTAGACTTGGCGAGTCCACCTCTGTGTGAGTTTGGAAAAGGCATTGGTTTAAATAACAGAAGTCTTGCTCGTCTCTGGCCATTTTCAGTTAGAGAATTTCTGACTGGTCTGCTCCAAATCCTATTCCAGAATTTCTGACAACATTGTGTCTACTCAATAGCTAGAGACGATTTTGCCTCTGAAATGGATGATGTGAATAACATGTGTCTCTTACAGCATCTTCTCTCTTTTATAGATCTGATTCTGGTTCTAACTAAGTTTTCTGTTTCTTACAAAACATTTTTTAAAAATCTCTCTCTTCTTAGGTATTTTTTGATTAAGCTCTCAACCTCCTATGGTGTAATAGAACACGGAGGAGCTAAACTCAATTATGCATTTCAGAACTGGCCTCTGGGTTGTGTATGTCTCCAGTACAACTACTTGGCATTAAAATATTAAGCCATTCTGTCATCTTTTAGCCATTTCCTGATAATTTCCAATTTCCAAGCTATTTGTACACAGGAAACTGCTGTTTAGCAAAGGTTGCAACAGCAAACTCAGGAGCCTGTTGTCTCATTACAGGCATCCCTTATTATCTTCAATTATCTGCTCTGACCCTGGAGCAACTTTTAAGATCTTCAACCAAACTATGGAAAGACCCCCACAGGGCTCAAAAGGACCACATGCCTGCCTAGAAATTAGCTTCCAGGATTCCAGTTTGGCAAGGGTGTCCACAGACTGAGAGTCTCATTTATCTTCAGAAATTTTTGAATGTTATTAGCTCAACAGACGGTGGCTAGACCTATGTCCTTTGGTACTACAGAGAAAAAAAGTCAGGCCCCTGGGGAGAGATATTGCTTGCATCCATGAGCTTTCGTGCTTATAAGGAGGCATCCCCATGGCAGGCTGAAAAGAAGAGCCTATCAAGTCATGTCGTGCCATCTGCATAGTGACTGAAGATCTGTAGTTTTACAGTCGTCTATACACCATGACTGACCACCTGTGTCTCATTCCCTGGGTCCACATGGTGAGGAAGGACCTACTCACACAAATGGTGCTCTGACCTCTGTCTCAAAACGAGATGGAAGCCCACCTGAGGAGCAAACCTGAGGCTGACTGGTGGCATGCAAGTGCATTTGTGTGCGTTTGCATGTGTGTGTACATGCATGCATGTGTGTGCAATAAATAAGTAAAGCAGAAAATTAACCTGAATCCACATAAGAACATTTCACGCTCTGAGCTTTAAAGCATTTATGACACCAAAAGAACTTAACTCTAGAATGAATATACTTTGGCTTCTTTGGGAACAATTTCCCTTTAGATCTGCATACCGTTCCCATCTTCTGTATTTACACGGCAGGGCGTAAATGGACACAGTACACCATGGGGCTAGGAAATAACACAAGCAGTGGTATAATTCATCGATACCAGAAACTCTTCAGCTCCATAGAATTTAGCAGAGAAACTCTTTTTGGAATGTCTGTGTGTGCAGACGTAGTGCACATATGTGCACATGCGTACAGAGAACAGCCTTGGGTTTGCTCCTTGGGTGGACATCCATCCTGTTTTGGAAACAGTGACTCTCTCTGGCACGTGGAGCTCACAGATTAGGTGAGACTGGCTGGTGAGAGAACTCCCGGCATCCTCCTGGTGCTAGGGTCACATGTGTGTTAACCACACTGCTTTGATTTCTGGGAATTTAACTGGCTTGCGAGGAAGTACTCTCCTGACTGAACTATCTTCTCCCCTTGCAGCCAAAATGTTTCCTGACTAAAGTATCTTCTCTGCCTACAGACAGAAAGAGCTGTAGACCGTAAAAGCATGTTTACCACTGTTCACAGTTGCTTATTGTCCCTGTATTATCTGACTTAAAACCCCATTCATCACAGAAAATTCTAGATATGAATCTTTAGAGACTTTTAATAATTGTAACTATATGAACAATTTAGCTTCACTCATACCCTGGCTTCACTGTGAGTATCTGTTGTTCTAGTATCCTCTGTGTTTTGGTATGGTGGTTACATCTGTAGGTATACTGTATTGCCATGCCTGTAGAAGAATACCAAGAAAAATATTTTAATTTAGTTTCAACATATGTATCATTATGCCTATAAGTATTTAACAGTATTTCTATAAGGGGCATATACAGAACGTGAAAGTCTACCACTCTTAAAGTATTTTGGTTGACCGATTGTGTTTTTTTTTCTGATTGTATTGTAATGTGCTGTTTCAGTTAGTGTATTCAAATCATGACACGAAGTACATTCACTGTGTATTTTCAGTATGTCTATCAAGCAATAGCCCTCCATTTCCGGTTGTTATTTATATGTTGGAGTTCTCCACAGTCTGGATAATGGCTTATAATACTGTTTAAATATGTTCATTGGACATATAAATTTCTCATGCATTGGAAGCTAAATATAAATAATTCATTGTATATGGATACTTCATAGGTGTCTACTCCATATTGTATAGGTATATGCTTCTTGTCCTATAAGATGGCACATAATTTCTAGCTTTTCTTTTATTCTTTCTTTTTCTCCATCCTTCCCTCCCTTCCTCTCTTCCTTTTCTCCCTTTTTCTCTCTCCCCTCCATTCTTCTCTCTCTTCCTTCTGTCTCTGCCCCTCTTTGCCCTCTCTCTTCTCTCTCATTATTTCTAGGATAGACTCTTGCTTTGCAGCTCAGGCTGGCCCCAGCTCCTGCAGCTCCTCTTTCCTCGGTCCTCCAAGTTTCAGGGTTGCAGATGTGTCCATCACTTTCACCAGTATCGATGTTTCCACCCCTGTCCTGTGACGTGAAGATGAGTCTGAGTTCCTGGGGCTCCAGTCCTGTCCACCTGCTGTATCAACATGGATGGATGCTGTCAGACAGAAGACTCCGTTAAGGCAACGCTACAAATTTAAAAGTTCCCTCTCTTAGAATGAGTTCCTCAACACCACTTTGTTGTTCTCATGTACTTGGTATAGGAAAGAGCTCAAAAGTTTAATCATGGTGCTTTCCAAGAGCAGTGTAGAAAGTGTTATATTTACCAGTGAAGAGCTGGTAAAGTTGGGAATAAAGCAGGAAAGTGAGAAATTCATCTTTGATAGGGGTGATCTGAATGGGTGCTCTGAGTGAATGGGGTGGTCTGAATGGANGTGGTCTGAGTGGGTGGGGTGGTCGGAGTGCATGGGTGCTCTGAGCTACATTATAAAGCATGAGAGAGGAGGATAACAAGATGCTGAGTCTTCTCTTGGCATATATTTTGGTATAGTTTTGGTTTTTCAAACCTATTATTTTTAATATTCAAAAAGAAAATAAATCAAATGGACATGGAAAACAAACAGAATCAAAAAGAAGCAAATGACACACTCAAACAGGAAACAGACCCAACACAATTAGTCAACTAGATACAGTGTTTTAGTTTTATTACTTCAGGCTGAACAAGAACTATAAACAAACCTACAGTGGTAGCTCATTTTCCCCAAGAATAGACATCCTGCATCATGGAATTCGTATCCTGTGGTTGAGCAAACACCCAAGGGCAAACTCCTGATAACAGGAGTCTGCTTTCTTTTTATCTCTCTGGCAGAGGGACACGGCAAATATTTGCCATCTGAAATACTTGGTACTCATTTTCCAGATTTCATATTTTTGACACATACATAATGAACTGTTTCAGGGATAAGAAAAGAAATTCCTTTGCATTTCATATACTCCTTATACACGTGTGGTAAAAAAAATAGTTTCATGTGTAATGTGCATGTAGCAGGGTTTTTTTTTTTGACTGTATCATATGAAGGTAAATGAACAATTTTTCATTTGTGGTGTCATGTTAATCCTGAAAATGTAACAGGATTTGGAGCTTTTGGGTTGCAGATATTCAAATCCAAGCATCAGAGAGGCAACTGACAAGAAGTCCATGCAGACTGCTTCTGGACATGTAAAGAGTGTAAACACAGCTACTAGATTTCAGAAGGGCATTTCTCAGGGTGGGTGTGTGTAAACAACTTTGACGGGTAAAGGCACAGCGTTTATGAAAAAGAAGCTTTGCTTAAGTGGCACAAGCCCCTGCGCTCTGCCAAGCTAGGGCTGTTCAGCTGGAATGACTTCCCAGAGTGTGACTATGTCCAGTATTCACCAGGTCCTTGGCATTGTCTCCGGGGCACTCGAGTGCCAGGGAGCACTGATATAAGCAATGCTGCCTGCGACACATCGTTTGTCTCTTACCCCACAAAACAGTAACATGCTAGCTTGTTAGAGTATAAATAAGATAAATCCTATTCGAAGTCTGAAGGAGGCTACTATCACGCACAGCCTTGTATTGGAATTGGAGCAATGAGGGTGGGATGGTTAGTTGTAAGGGCAGACAGACGTAAATATTCACGTATATATAAATATGTACTTGACAGCAGCTGGAAACATCTTTGTAGATTCCACCTGTGTTTTTGTAGCCCCATATGTATTGATTTATAAGCATCAACCTCCTCTAGAAAGCTCACAGAGAGATGAATAATTCCAGGGGAGATAAAAGATTGCAAGAGCCTGGAGAAGGTTTTGGTAACAGAATATGTGAATGTCCAAAAAAATGATGAGAATATATGAATGTGAATATGTGACAGAAGTCAACCTGAAAGGTCCCAGTTGACTAAACTTATGATTTCTCTGAATATAAAAATATCAAATTGCTCTAGAGTTTTTATTATTGTTAATTTTGTGTGTATGTATATGTGCTGGCCCAATCTGCCCGTGTGTGTGTGTGTGTGTGTATGTGTGTGTATGTATGTTTGTATGTGCAGGTGTGTGTGCGTGTGCGGGTGAATATATGTAGTTACTGTTAATTGTCTTGAGTTCATCATACATTCTGGAGATTATCCTTCTGTCAGATGAATAGCTGATAAATACTTTCTCCCATTCTTCAGGTTGTCTATTCTGTTGTTTTATTTGCTAAGAAGAGGAATTTTAGTTTGATATAATTTCATTTTTCAATTTTTTCTTCTGTTTCTTATATTTTCAGATTAAGGATGGAGCAATGGTTGGATGAGATTGTTGTGTGCTGTATGAATTTACAGAAATATCATAACAAATCTCATTAACTTATACATAGTGTACATATACAGTTAGTATGTGTTAGTGCAAGCAATGATGCTAGGATGTGAGTATAACCTACCAACATTAAAACTCTTTATAAAGAAATGTTGAGTTGTTCACTCTCAAGGGAAAATATAAATAAATCAATCAATTTTGCTCAACCATGATAACAATAGCCCCAGTCAAGAGCTTTCTATGGAAGCTAAACTGGGAGGACATAAACTGATGAAAAAGATAAATTCATAGAATCCCAGTGTACCCAGAAAATACTTAAAGAGACAGTTCTAATGGGAGCTCACCAAGGCCAGCTGGACTGGGACTGATGGAGCATGTGATCAAAACAGACTCTCTGAATGTGGCTGACAGTGAGGGCTGACTGAGAAGCCAAGGACAATNGGAACCCTGAATGATCTCTGGATTGGAGAGCGAGGGGGAGGGGAAGTGGGGGGGTATGGGAGGGAAATGGGAGGAGGGGAGGAGTTGGAAATTTTAAATAAAAGAGAGAGAGAGACACAGGGAAAATAGAGACATGGTGGCTGAGAAAAGTGGTGGACATGTCCAAGCCAAGGGATCATGAAGGAACAAGGAAGTGAAATCCAGACAGTTGATTTTGATTCTGGTGCTTTTACACAAGGTGCATAACTCTAATTGGGAGGAACTGTTGGATAAAGAAGGGAGCAACATGAGTCAAAACAAATAATCTTTGCTTGAAGGTCACAAAAAACTAAAGAGCAGTCCAAACCCGAGGAGGCTGAACACAAAGCTTCAGGAAAGGGGCCGTCTTGGATTAGACTTAGCACCATGAATATTTTTTGCCCTATTTGAAATAAAATGGTCATTAAATAGGAAATTGATGAAATTTGAATAAAGTCTGTGCATGAGATAATAGCATACCAAAGATAATTTCCTGATTGTGACCAGAGTTATGTGGTGAGACAAGGCATTGTCTGTTTAAGAGAATTCAGGCTGAGGAATTAAATGGTAAAGGGTCACGATCCACTGCAAACTGTTCAGGACAGATTTCCATACTTCTATAGAGATATTATTTACTGTTCAATAAACATACAAATACTTACATATGTAATTTTTAAAATATAACTCATGTTCTATCACCTATATCTATTTATTTATCTCTGGAAAAAGAGACTAAGGAAAACATGTCAATATTTGGAGGATTTTATTGTTTTTAAAGAGATTCTTTGTATATTTTGGGGGGCTTTTTATTGTGCAAAATTCTTATTTTTTTCTAGTTTATAAAATGTGAACCCTAGAGTTGAAGGGGAGGGGGGAAAGGGAGGGGAGCAGAGAAAAATGTATAGTTCAATAAAATCAGTAAAAAACCCCAAAAGTAAAACTAATTAAAACTGACTGATGTGTCCGTGAATCTAAAAAAAAATGTGAATCCTAGAAAAATTGACAAATATTATTATTATTTTTAGATTCAGTAAAAATTCCAATTATTTAAATAGAATTTTAGAATATTTTTTTTAATATGGGCCAGTATGGTCTAGTACTTTAGTCTCTCTGAGCTGGAAAGATGTGTAAATGTAAGTCTAATTACCAGGGCTTATTTTCCCCACAACAACGTTTTTATGTATCAAGCGTATATGGAATCGTGACGTTTTAAACATGAACATTTCTTAGCAGGCATTAGAAGAAGGAATATATGTTTTCTCAAACAGAAAGTTTTCATTTCAGGTTAGTGACAAGCTGGCAGATCACACTCCCTTGCTGTTCATTTTTATAATTATTGAAAGTAAATATTGGAACAATGTATTTCTTTTAAACTAAAGAAAGGTTATTGCTACTGTCAGATTTTGGTAAATTCCTGAGTGGGAGAGAAAGGTGGGATTGATTGTGACCAGTCCACACATCACACATCACATCACAGGTTGGTCCTCTTTGTGACTGTTGTGTGACCATTAACCCTAGCATCCATGAGCTCTTGCCGTCTTTTACATTTCTCTAACTATTGTATTTCATTGAAGTGTGGTATGTTAGGAGAGCGTGGCCAGTAGCTAAAGATCACCAGTTACGTGCTTTGTCAGAAAAAAAATTTAAAACTTACCAGTCCAAAAATATGAATGATTTGTCAAGTTTGTAACCTTAAGTTTTCATAATTGAATAGGGAATAGGGTGTATACAGGATATTTCAGGATTTAAAAACCATGTAAGGGGGTTGGGCAAATGATTTAGTGGTTAAAAACACTGCTCTTTCAAAGGACTTGGGTTCAATTCCCAGCACCCACATGGGAGCTAACAACCATCTGTCACTCATTTCCAGAGCTTCTGATGCCTTTTTCTGACCTCTGTGGATGTTGCTGCACACATGTGGAGCACAGACGTGCAGGCAAACACCCATCCATACACATAAAATAAAAATTAGTACCTCTTTTGGCTTAAAAGTTAGGTAAGTAGATCTAGGCAGATGACTTAGTGGTTAGGAGCCCATATTAATCTTGCAGGGAACCTGAGTTCAGTTCCCAGCACCAATATCTGGCCCCTCACAACTGCCTACAACTCAGCTCTAGGGGATCTGACACCCTTTTCTGGCCTCCACAGGCACCTGCATGCACTTGTGAAAATGCACATGCACACATGCACACACACACACACACACACACAAAACAAATCTTTAAAAAAGCTATGTAAGTAATAAGCGGTCACTATCAATCTTATTACTTACAGATAAGGAAATTTCCAGGGAGAAAACATTTTGAAGATGAATTTCTCCATACCTCCCAGAAGTTGTGGCTCTTTGCAGTTAATGTTTCTTCACTAATTATAAACAATCACATTGGATACGATGTCGACCCCAGTGGAACATAAGCACAAACAGTTGTTTCACTTTCTTAAATCAACTGAATTTGAGTAAACAGAGTTGGCTTTGGCAGAGGCTATCTTTTAATGAACAAGGTTTTATGTTCAAGAGTAAATATAACCCATTGGTGCCAGAGCCACTGAGAGGCAAACAGGGTTTCTTTATCCCAGAAGGAAATTTCATTTTGCAATTGTCTGTCTATCATAGATAGATAGATAGATAGATAGATAGATAGATAGATAGATCTATCTATCACTGTAATGAATGCTCAGATTTTTGTTTCAGGTTCCACACTCCGCCTTATGGTGAAAGTAAGTTATCAGCTGCTACCGTCCCAGAAGGATAGCATCAAACAGATAGATTTGAGTCTTTGGAGACACATTCATCAAAGAGGTTTTAAATATGCTCCAAAGTATGTATTGAATTTGTGTTTATGGGTCAGATGTTGGAGTCATGATGTTTGAAGCTGTTCAGCTTGCTGAAAAAGGCCCAGCCATTGTAATCAATCAAGAATATATTTGGGACATGTTTAATATGGATTCTGTTGCTTTTAATTTCCTCATAGAAGAAAACATTTTCATTAAAAAAAAAAAGACACTTGTATTTTTGCTTTTGGAGAGGGAAGGGGAAAGCACACGGACTCTCAGCTCAGTGGCCTGAAGGCCATGCTCATCTTCCGCAGTGAGCTCAGGAAGGGTGGATTTGAAAGGTTTTGCCACTCCCACGTCTGTCTTCCCTTCCAGGAGTGCTATCTCTGGGAGAGGTGGAGATGCAGTTCTGCAGGTCCATTGAACTATTTGACACTTTCTGTATGCAGAGTAGAGAAACCTGCTGGTCAATGCTGACCTCAAGCCTCCTGTGAACAATTAACTAGTGAGTGAGGCTCTGGGCTTAATTTCCAGCACTGTAACAAGCAAACAAACAGCCAAGCTCGGTTTAGTTTCTTGTTTGCTCTACCCAACTTTTTTTTAGGAGGGAAGGGGGAGAATATCCTAACCCTTTCCGAGCTTTTTTTGAAAAGGTTAGAAATTCAGTTGAGATGATAACATGGTCATATCAGCACTGCAAAACTAGGTTTATTTGAAGCCCTAAGAACTAAAGTGCCAACTTTCCAGGCAGGATGTGTCTGCAGCAATGGCATGTCTATTATGGGAGTGACCAACGGCTCTTGTATTGGATTTGAGGCCCAACTCTCAAGACACAAATATGTTCTTGGTACTGTTCATGAGTCAAAACCCATGGCTGGAAAGATCATAATCTCATGTGGACTTACTACTGCTGTCTCGCTAAACTGCCGTCGTGCCAAACTATCTTCTAAATATTGATATTTATACCCATAGACAAAAGCTACTCTCAACCTTAATCAGAGAAGCTTCTCTTTGTGTGGTGAATGCACAAGGTACTGAGATTGAGTGACATTTAGGTGCTCAGTCTCCTCCCAGGAATTCCTCACTCTCCCTAAGGCCCAGGGAGCTTCCTGGAAGAGGGAACAGGAAGAATGTAGGAGCTGGAAGATAAGAAGGGCTGTGAAATACCCTTAGGGCACATGGCATGGACATTGCAAACACATTCTCACAGCATCTGTGATTGTCTGTACTACACTTGTCAAGATTGGGCCTACCACCAATCAATGGCCAACTGCAGGGGGCTTATGGCCCCGACCACTCCCTGTTTAACTATGGGCTACTGATGGGCTCTGGGGGAGAGAGAGTCATTGTCTTCAGTTATGCCACCCATGTTTTAAAGACTGTTGTCCAGATTTTAAGGTATTAGTTGTTCAGTGTCAAAGGTCAAAAAAACAGACTGCCAGGCGCACTTTTAACACCAGCGCTCAGAATCAGGATATCTGTGAATTTAAGGCCAGCCTCATCAATGCAGTGATTTTTAGGTCAGCCAGAGCTGTACTGTGAGATTCTGTTAATAATAATAATAATAATAATAATAATAATAATAATAATAATAATAAATAATTCCACCAGTGCTAATAGGTTCTAATAAGTTGATTGTATCTCCAGCTGGACAAACCCGTGACTGACATCTTCGGTTTATTGGTTTCCTCACTACAATGTTAAAGACATGATTAATTCCCACTTCACAGGGCTGCCCTAGGAACCAGCATATCATAATGAACAGCACACACAGAACATCAGCGCCCCGTCCAGTGAATGAGACTAATTACCCACATTAATACGTGCAGGTGTCTTTAGAGTAGATACTTATGTGTCTTCTTCTGTCTGAATATATTGGTTCATTCTGAATTTCAAATGGAGCTCGTTTGTTATAGAATTCTCTACAGTTTATGAACTGGTTGGAAAACATCAAAATTTACCAGAAAAAGAAAATCTTACCTTTTCTTTTTAAACTCAGGGCCAGGAATTTTTGAGGTGGAACAATTTTTACATATCAGGGAATAAAAGAATAAATGTAGAGTTTAGAGAATCTTTTGTTATTATGCAATTGCAGGTCAGAAGAACTTGGAACCACAAATTAAGCAGGAGTGAAAACATGTATATATATTGATCAGGGACTAGGGACAATGATTCCAGACTCTGGCTAAATAATTTCTGACTGAGGAGAAAACATGGCTCCTGAAGTTTAGAAGTTGAATGAGGCAACCTTCGCTTTGGGAAATGCCTGGACCAGAGTGGAGCTCAAAATCGGAATGGCCATCAGTAAAGTTACACTCATTTGTGGAAACTGAAGCCTGGAGGAAACTTAAAAACTGCTCAATGTTATCACAAAAGAAAAGGCACAAAGAATGTAAGAGCCACAGGATGGACAGAACTGTGACTTCCTGCCTTCTGGGCATGACGTGGTTGTTGAAAACATGAACTCACAGTGACTGTGGTTGCATACAAACAACCAGGAAAAGACCAAACCAGTCAACGTTCCAGCATGGATGGATGGAGGAGGTGCTTCCTGGACCAACCCCTAGCTGAGCTACTGCCTGCGATGTGCAGCTGCTGAGGGAGGCACAGTCTGCTGAACCTAGCTCTGTATGTTTCCCATGCCCCAGCGGATAACCTCACACTTGTTAACACATGGTCTTCACTAACTGAACTCAATGAGGCTCATTAATAAAAAAATAATAAAAAGGACATGAAATTGGGATAAAGATGGGAAGGAGGGAGTTAGGGTGGATAATATGGAAATAAACAGATTTTCAAAGAATAAATAAAAATATAAAAATAAAACGACTGCATTTCTTAATATTAGAATAAAGATACAAGGTATGTTAGTTAAAGATTTTCTAATTTTATTCAGCCTTTTCTGGGATATTCTGTGAGTTCATATTTTTAGTGGTTCGCTCTGGTCATACCTTGCTTCTTCTCACTATAAACAGCATGTGGGAGTTTGCAGAATGGCAGTGAACACAGAAAGATTTGGAAGGCTCTTCAATTGGAAAAGTCTCCATCAAGAGCTAACCTAAATTTGGATATCTGTAATCCCAGAGGTCAAGGCAGGAGGATTACCATGAATTCTAGGCCATCTTGTCCTGTTGGGTGAGATCTTGTCTCACAAAACCTTGACCAATAGGAACAAAAAAAAAGGACAGATGGAAGGAAGGAGATGGAGGAGAAAAAGCAAAGGAAAGAAGAAGAAGAAAAGAAAGAAGAAAAGAAGGAGGAGAGGGAGAGGATGAAAGGAAGTGATGCTGAAAAGCTGAGCCTTCATCATTCAGACATCAGAAGTGCAGACAAGGGCTTCTCTTTCAATCTTACCAATGTATCTTCATCCCCACTTCCCCAGCAAGCTGTCCTGAAGGTTGTTCAGGCTTTCTTGGTTCCAACTTCTAGCCTGGACCAGCTCCTACCTTCCATATGATTTCCCAGCAATTGTGCTCCCTTACTGTCTGGTAGACTTCCTTTCTTTATCGGAAGCCAGACTTATCTGGAAGAATCTTCTCAATCTCACTTGGTTGTTTCTATGGCTCCATGCCTCCAAACAGCCATTTACAACCACTTTATTCCGCCAGGAGGTGGTGGTGGCACATACCCTTAATCCCAGCACTCAGGAGGCTGAGGATTCTTAGATCTGTTTGAGTTTGAGGCCAGCCTGGTCTACAGAAGTTTCAGGACAGCCAAGGCTACACAAGAGAAACCCAGTCTTGAAAAACAAAACCAAAATAAAACCAACCACTTCTTCTACACCCTCACATGCACCCTCACATATACACTCACTCACCGGACACACTGAAAACTATCTTCCAATTATATCACCAATGCCACCGCCATCCACTGTACTTAAGCAACACCGTGGATCATGAAATTACACCTGAAATGAACTCAAGGTGTTGTGCGCCCAGAAATAAATGTTTGATTCTTTTAAGAATACTTCAATCTGACGTCAAAGATTTTTTTAAATACAATTGTGTTAAAGAGGGGACATAATAAAACACTTGAGAATGCTTAGGTGTCCTCTTAAATATGTTAGCATGATAAGATCTTCGAACTGGAGCAGAGCAGTTAAGGTGGTGTGCTGGCAGATAATCCAACTAAGGCCCACTAATTAAATTGTGCTGCAGGAGATAGCAATGAGGCCGCTGAGGCCCAACATCATCGGTGGATGGTTAGAAATTGCCATGGTTTATGAAGCAGGCAGTAGCTTTCCACTTGAACTTTCTCCAAAGCAAAGAGAGGTTTGTATTTGCATGCATGCTCACAGGTGCTTGCTAGCTACATCTAAGTGTTTGTCAAATGGGTGTTTGGGAGATACTTAGCCAGTTTGGATTATTTTCTCCTATTGATTAATACTGTCAAGTGCTCCAAAATTAAAGTCATAACTGGGGCATGCTATCTCCCTAGGAATTAGGGGTGTGCATGAACATTGCATGTCATATTCCACTCCTCACATGGGTACTTATCTGAGTTCTAACCCTCAGAAGACAGGTAGACTTTAACCCAATTCCCAACAACCATCGTTTGCTGTGGGACAATGATCTTTTTATCCTGTCACTTGTATTATTTTTAATAAAATGCTAATTGACCAGTAGCCAGGCAGGAAGTATAGGTGGGGTGACGGTGACCAGGCAGGAAGTAGAGGCATGGCAATGGGAATTCTGGGAAGAGGGAAGTTTCAGTCTGCAGTCGTCACCCAGACACAGAGCAAGCAGGATGTGACTGCCTCACTGAAAAAGGCACCAAGCTACATGACTAAAACAGACAAGAATTATGGGCTAATATAAGTTATAAGAGTTAATAAGAAGCCTGAGCTAATAGGCCAATCAGTTTATAATTAATATAGGCCTCTTTGTGATTCTTTGGGACTTAATGACAACAGAACCAGGTGGGACAGAAACCTTGGTCAACCATCTTTCCTCTAAGGAACTTCATTTAATGTGGAAAATGCTACATTAAATGCTGAGAGGGTCCCACTTGGATACTACAGTTGTGCAAGGATGCATGAGCCTGTATCCTTGCTGAATTGGAATTCCATGCATCTGCTAGCGAGTGAACATATGCAGCTGATTTCTAGCCCCTTCATCGCAGAACATGGAGGGGAAAAACCACTGAGATAAAAGTCGGCTAAAGTGTTAAATGGTCTCAGCCCTGAACTCTGTTTGATTCTTGCCTTCAACTTTAACCTCCTGGTAATGCTTGTTCAACAGATTAGAAGATATATAAATAAATGAAAATTCGGAAGTAGACAATCAAATGGATAGTTTTCAGAGATTCTCGGTTCAAGCTTGCTCTTGATTTTAGCTGATGGCAGAAAAAGATGAATGGTCACTTCCTTTTTGTTCTTTTGCATCTCTCTAGATCTCATGGCCCAATGTTTGGAAACAGTTTCAAAGTTCACATCTGACTTGACTAATTAGTGACCAAATCCCCCTGTCTGCCCAAAGCGTTCTCAGTTTTCATCCTGTGTTGTTCACTCAAGATTTGGGATGGTGCCAGGCATTTCGGGAACAATCATTTCCTAAGTGAATGAATGTAAGACTTCTGTGCCTCTGTTCATCCATGTTAAAAACAAAGGGATTCCTACATGATGCTTATTGTCAGGTTCACACCATTTCCTGTGGCCTACCCTTAGCAGCTGGGTGGGAAGGGAAGAAACATGGAGTATGAGAGGAAGAAGAAGAAGCAGTCAGCAGCCGCGACTACTATGGACTCCTGAAATGAAAGGACAAACAAGGAGGAGCTGCTGGTGTGGCCCAGTGCTAGAGGGTAGTTGCCTTAGCATAAGGGGGGCCTGGGTTCAGTTTCTATCACTGTGTAAAAAAAAGAGAAAAGAAGTAGAAATAATTTTTTTTTAGCAAATGAAATTATGCAAGATGGGTAGATATGATCCATTCAAAATATACAAGGATGTAAAAGGACATGTCTAGGTTCTGTAGAGAAACAGAAAAAAGAAGGAGATAAAAAGGGAAATGGCGTGTGTAAGGAATGTAAAGACTTTTATTTTTGAGTTTGTGAGATTAAAACTTCATCTTATTCTATTAATGTTTGTTTGTTTATACAATCAAATGGAATGGATGTTACAACCCAGATCTCTGAGCCTGGATTCTTTGAAGTTATTAAATTATATTTACTGGTTTCTGGAAAACCAGATAGCAAATATCACATCCCAAATCATAGGCAGGCCAAGTGACAATGCAGTACTCCCAGGAAGAAAGCATGGCCTCCCCACCACACTGTGTGGAGGCAGCTTTTGACAATAGAGATTCTTGCCTCCTTTCAGAGATGAAGGCAAGCGCTTCAAATTCTTTAGTTCTGTAAAGCGGGTAGACAGTAGCAGTTGAGAATAGTCTCTGAAATGACCATAAGGAAAATTCCAATTGCCTCAGTGATTAGAAGTAAGACTTGAAGTCAAGAAATTCAAAGCCTGTTTACAAAGCCATGCCCTTCCCATTTATTTAAGGACACATGTGATCACAGGCACACAATCGGACAATCCCAGCTGCTCCATGGCACAAAGCTTTTCATTAAGACCACTGAAGTCAGCCAAAAGAAACGCAAGAGGCAATAACAGGCAACTAACTGCACATACAATAATAAAATGCATTGTTAGCGTGACAAGCGAGGAACAGGGACTACTACTTATTTTCAAGTAACTTTTAAAGAAAGTCAACAAAGTATCTATCATTCACCATGTAAAAGCCCATCTCCACATCCTATCGTTTTGGCAGATGACAAAAGTATATTTAAGAATTAGTACTAAAACAAAAAGCATGCGTCTTTGGTCAACTTGGTCAGATATCTATATTCACATTTAAGTAAGTATAGCTGTACCGTGGAAAATACCCCATGATATCAGAGTCGTCAAAGGTTGTTTGGAAATGAACATAAATGAATGTGAAGCATAATTATAAATAGCAAATGAGATTATATCTCACCAAAAAGGTTTCAACATAGCCAGTGGGAGAATCACAGAGTGGAGAGGCAACCTAACAGACGGAAGAAAACAACCTATACATCTGAGAAGGACTTAGCATCTAGAACACAGGAGGAGTTCAAACAAGAGCAAAGCCAAATATGTTGATTTAAGAAAGGACAGAAGCTGTCAATGAGAAACAGTCACATGAAAAAATGTTTAACACCACCAATCAGCAGGGAAAAAAATACAAACCACAATGATTGGCTCACCCCAGTTGGAAGAGTAGTTTGATTGTATTTTCCTGATGGCTAAACTGTTGTACACTCTTAAAAGTTTCTTCATCACTTGTATTTCTTTCTTTGAGAACTCTCTGTTCATTTCGTGGGTCTATCTATTGGTTGGGATGCATGGGAGGCTTGAGGTTTAAACTTCTGTAGTTCCTCACCTGTTTCGAACATTAGCTTCTGTGTGAAGCGTCACTGGCAAGGACATTGCTCCCATTTTACAGCCGGCCTCTCTTCACTCTGCTGGTGGTTCCCTTTCCCGTGCAGAAGGATTTTAACTTGTCTCACCTAAGTCAGAACGGCTAACATCAAGAAAACAAATAACACCAAATGGTGGTGTGGGTGTGGGCAAAGAGGGGCCCCTTCACACGGCTGATGGAGGTACAAGCTTCTACAGCCGCTATGGAAATCAGTGGAGAACTTTCTCTAAAGCAAAAACTAGATCTGCCTGACCTGCTTCTGTGCATATTCCCAAAGGACTCTGCACCTACTGCAGAGATGTTTGCTTTTCCCACATTAGCTGCTGCTCTGTTCACAGCAGCTAATAAATACAATCAGCCTAGATGTTCATTAACAAACGGCTGGATAAGGAAAATATACAGAGACACAGTGAAATTTTATTTAACCACAAAGAAAAATTAACACATGTTATTTTCACAAAAAATATGTAACTTAGAAATATTATGCTAAGGATCACAGATCCAGAAAGACAAACACTGTGTGTCTTCTCTCACATGTCAATCTTACATTTTAATTTTTATGTGCAGATGGGTGTGTACCTCTGTGTGTGTGTGCATGTGTCTGTGTGCTTATCCCCCATACACTTGAGAAATGTATTAAAATGTTCCTTTTAATAATTCTTCCAACACTGATACCAACACAGCATTTAGTTGTTAAGATCCAGAGAAGGCGGAGCTATGCTCTTCTTCTCTTTAGTAGGCTTAGAGACCTAGGGAATAGAAACACTCGTCTGCTCATCTAGGTTAGTGTTATAAGGTAACAAACGCCCAGAGAACTGCGGTATGCGTCTGACACCAAGGTCTTCAGGTTTAATTTGTGATGAGAATAAGTACTCACGTTTCAATGGTGAGATAAATGGGGCCCAGAAGATGGATGGGACAGTGTAAACAGAGAAATGGATTCCAGTTCGGATGGTCCATCAAGGGCACACACAGCAGGTCAGATTGATTTGTGTGCCGATCCTCAGGAACAGTGGGGAGAAGACAAGAGGATTTTATACAGGTTCTTTTCTCAAAATTTGAATCATAAATGTATGTGTGTCTCCTGTTTGTGACTGTGTACTTCTGTGTTCAGGTACCCATGGAGGCCAGAAGGGCCAGATTCTCTGGAACTGGAGTTACAGTTATGAGCTGCCTGGTGTGGTTGCTGGGAACTAGGGTCCTCTGTAAGAGTAGCGTGTGCTATTAATTGCTGAGCCATCTCTCCAACCCCAAGATTGTTGTTTTTTAAATTAGTTTATTTGTAAAATGAAAAAGGAAGCATTGTTGTAATGTAAGCCCTACCAGTATCTATATATATTTTTATATATCCTAAATGGTACATTTTCTCATTTTTCCTGATGCTATGAGGCACAAGGATGTATAATGCTGAAATACTAGGCAGTTCAATCAACAGTTGATTCTTGAGAGCGCAGATAGATATAATCTTGTCAATGCTCCTGTGTTCCTACTTTAGGTTCCGCTCTCATTCTCTGGTGGGGAAACAGTGTTTGTACCTAAGTGACATTCATAGTACCTACAAATGTCACACACAGATCTTTCTCTTTACTTCAAAACTTTTCCTTTAAATATATTTCGTTAGTACTTCTTCCAACTGAAGATGTCATACCCTAGTGAAAAATACAACTATCTAATATACACATTATATAGATTCATCAAGTAGTTTATTTCTTAATGCAAAGCTATAACAATTCTCTGTAAGATTTTGATAATCAGGGCTGGAGAGATGGCTCAGTGGTTAAGAGCATCGCCTGCTCTTCCAAAGGTC
>LOEQ01003563.1:123307-142967 GCA_001685075.1 Bramus lutescens | reverse complement strand
GAGAGAGAGAGAGAGAGAGAGAGAGAGAGAGAGAGAGAGAGAGAGAGATTATTGTAGCAGCCTCTTCCTGGATCCAATCATTTGTCTCACACATTACTTACCATTTTACCCTCATTTTTGAAGTAGATTCCCAGGCCAGCACCCTTCTAAGACCTGAGATCTGAAAATGCAGTGTTCACCACTCTTTTCCAATTATGTTAAGCCTTAACCTTATTTATTCTTACTCCCTATGCATAATTTTGGATTTACTCGGGGTAGTAAGTCTCAGCCCACCACACACACACACACACACACACACACACACACAGAGTCTCCTCCTGATATTCTTGCTCTCTCCCTTGCTCTTTATTTTCTCTTTACATGTTTGTTACTACTGATCTCCATTCTACTGGTCTCTACCCAAGTTTATAAGGGTACAATTAGAATTCCTTTACATGTATAAAGACAATGGCAGGTGAGATATCTTTGAGGTAAAATAAAAGAACATGACAATTATTTCACTGGCTGTCGGTCACTTATAAACTTACAAAGCAAGGACAACTTCTAGTTTGGATTCTATAACTTTCATCAAATGGAAAATACAGCACAAGTGGCTAAATACATCCCTAGCGTCGTGGGCTAAATGGAGAGAAAAATCTAAGCGACAAAAAGAAATCTGAGGGGTTTATATGCATCTCCTGCCGCTGGAGCAAATGAGGCTGACTTACAGGCAGGCATATCTAAGAGCAAGGAACTCAAAGGAGTGAGCCTGTAACCCTGCAGAGAGGAGAAAGCGAAGGAAAAGAAACCAGGGCAAGTGTCCAAGGAAGAGAAGCCGAAAGGACACCATTGTGCGTGAGAAAGTGAGAGAGGCTAACTTGTGAAAAGAGATGCATCTGGCAGGGGACTGGCAATTGCACAGGTGGAAGAGAGGGACCAAGAAAATGGCCTCCCAATAATCGGGGAGAGAAAGCTGGTAGCAGAGGGCTGGATAAAGACAGATACCTCTACTGTGCTCTTCCCTGTTTCTGCTTTTGGATAAAAACCTGCAACTGCTATTGGTGAGCCGGACAGTTACTATTTGAGTTGGCTGCACCACGTCCTTAGAAGGCAAATAAGTAACTAGGTATAATTTCTTCTAATATGTAGATGTGGTGGAATGTGCAGCTCCAAAGTTCTTAGCAATTCATGGATCTGACTATACAATTCTTAGCTTCCATCATTGATCTACTCTGCAGGACAGAGATTCTGTTTTCTGTTCAGAAATAGAACATGTTAGTATTAACATTAATGTAGCATGTGACAATGTTTGTAGTAATGTATTGTGTATTATGTAAAAAAAAGCTAATAGCAGAAAAATAGAACAATTAGACCCTTGTTAACTAGAATGGATTAATTCACTTTAATTATTATGGAAATATTTAAAAGCTAAAAGCTAAATGCTTGGATATGCCACCCCAAGGCTTAGTCAAGGTGTCTAGAAACATTTAAGGACTAAAGTTTACCACGCTAATAGCTAGGTATCAAGGAGACCAATGCCCTTCACGGAAGCATGTAGTCTGAAACTGACAAACGCAGCAAACCTGTAGACACCCAGGAGCAGCCACTTCCATACAGAGTGTGCACCGACTCACGAATGAGGAAGGACTGCGGCCAGGCCTCATAAGAAATGCAACCCATGGAAGTGAAATGACTTTTATGTTATTTATTTTCTCTTTTCCTTTGCTCCATCCTCTTTTTCTGAAGCCTCTATATTTACCAGACACAAGATTTCTATTCATTTTCTACAATTGGTCTTTTAACCTCCGATTTATGGCCAGTGTTTTAGGCCATTTTCTTGATTCTGACAGAACCTTTTATTAAATTTTACTTATTTATTGAACCTATTTTTTGTAGTGCTGGGTGGAAGGAGGGTCTTGCACACTGATCTTCAACAGAGCTCCGCAGGATTTGGCTCTGGCTCAGGCTGTTTGTAAAGTCTGGAAGCCTGCTCCTTTTCTCTCCGTATTTGCTCTGTGCTTGCACTGTTTTCTTAATTATCTCTGAGATTTTGACTTTTGCATCTCTTTTTTTTCTCCATATTCATTAAAAACAATTTTTGATCTTCCTCTCATCAGGTTTCCCCCCAAATTCTGAGTGATTCTTGGCTGTTCTGACCCTTTTCGGTGTTTATGGTGACATTTTCCACCCCAAATTTAAGTTTGTTTGATAAGTAATCAAGAAAATGGAGGACAAAGATGGAGTAACTAGGAAGGCTGGCTGGAATCTCACCTTTCTTCTTTCTGTATATTATGGGTGGTTTCATTTTTATTAGTTTTAAAAATAAGCAGATGACGAAGGAGTTTCGGATGGCATACACTCTTGTTTTTGGTGAACCTTCTTCCAGTCCCCTCTTTTCCTCTACCCCTAACTCAGCTTCCCTTTTCTCTAGGTAACCTTTGGTCTTCACGGCACATATCCTGTGGCTTCTCCTCCTTCACCCTGATGCATCCCCCAGCAACCTCTCCTTTTCACCGATCACAGTCCCTTTTCTAGTTTCAAAGACACAGATGCATGCATCACAGACACACACACACACAACACAGATGCACACATCACACACATACACAGCACAGATGAACACAGACACACATCACTCACACATGACACAAATACATACACACAGAGACACAGATACACACACACAAAGACACAGATCCACACACATACACACACACATCACACACATGCACACACACATAACACAGATACATACACAGACACACAGACACAGATCCACACATACAAGACACAGATCCACACACATATAGACACACATCACAGACATACACATGCATGACACAGATACATACACAGACGCAGATACACACACACACACAGACAAGCACATACATTCTTAAAATGTGGAATACATGATAGAAAGCAGTTACATTTATATTTCTCAGTCTGGCTTACTTAACTAAGCATAATAATCATCTGTTTAGTTCATTTTCCTGACCCTGTTGTCATTTAATTTTTCTTTGCATTGGACAAAACTCCATTGCTTATACATGCCACAGGCTTTCTTCTGTTCCTGATTTCTTTGAGGCTTTTATCATGAAGGTGTATTAGACTGTCAGATGCTTTTCCTCCATCTAGAGATGCTCATCCTGTTTTTGTCCTTAATGCCATTTATATGGTGAATTATATTTATCATTAAGTATATGTTGAACCAAGCATACATCCCTAACATGAAATAACTCCCAAGCATCTTTTAGGTTAGATGCCAATCTTCCTCAAATTTCAATCAATTCATATTCACTTATACAACTGAAGAAACGTCCAAACAAATATTGGAATGTTTTGAGACTTCATTCTCTCTTGGATCCTACCCCAGCCCCAAGGACATTTAATTTTGATAGATTATTCTTCCCTAAGGTAGTGGATGCTAGAATCAAGTTCTACTGTGGCTTGGGAATGATGATTGTATTAATTCCTGCTGCTGCAGAAACAAGCTTCCACCGACTAGAGGGATTAAAATAATAGATGCTTTCTTATTATACCATTCTGGAAAATAGAAGTCTGAGTGTTGGTGCCATATGGCTAATACCAAGGCATCAGTAGGGATGTAATCCTCCTAGAGGATCTTGGGAAGAATATTTTCCTTTCTTCCTTCAGTTTTCTGGATTCTAGCACACTGGAAGTCTACATCACACACTCATGTTATACCTGTCTCTGTTATATTGTCATCCTTCCTCCCTTCACTACTGTCTTCCTCATCCATCTTTCATGGACCTGTGTGACGATGATAAGACACTTACATAGCCCAGGACACACCTCCTACTGATCTGAACACGATCACAGCTTGTGCTACATCAAAGCAGCACATTCATTCACAGATTCTAGGCATTAAGGCATGGACAGTTCCAGGAATCATTATTCTGCCTAAACACAATCACATGACAAATTTAATTTTTGGCTTATAAGATGCTAACATTTCCATTAATGCTTTAATATGCTGCCACATAGTAGTATTTAATTCATTTTTAAAATATTTGTGGTCATATCTGCATAGTCCTGTGTAGCAAGAATTCTAATTGGTCTTAATAATAAAAACCCAGAGTCAGATATAGGGGTTAAGACTGAAAGATCAGAGAAGCAGAGCCGCCAGACAGTTCTTAACTTTACTGAATCCTCAGACCAAAGGGGCAATCCTGTCCCTACAAATCCTCAGACTGAATGTAATGCGCTCGTGTATCCTTCTATTTTAAATTCCTCTCTCTGCCCAGCCATATCTCTTCCTGTCTCCACCTCCTTAATGTTGGAATTAGAGGCGTGTTGTCACCACTTCTGGCTCGGTTTCTCTTTTTAGATTGAATCAATCTCTTGTAGCCCAGAGTTGTCTTGAACTCACAGAGATCAGTCTGCTTCTGCCTCCCTCTGCTGGGATTAAAGGTGTGCACCATGACTGCCTTGCCTCTATGGCTAACTAGTGGCTAGTTCTGCACTCTCATCTTCAGACAAGTTTTATTTGTTAGATCACAAACAAAATATCACCACAGTCCTGCATTACTTCTTTGGTCAAATCTCATACTTGGTTACTACTTCTTCCTAGTCTGGATACATGGTAATGCTAAGGCTATTACCTCTTACCTCATTACTACTTACATAGGAACCCTCTTCCTATGTGAACATGGGACATCACAGCTACTCAGGCAGTGTACCTTGACCAGGTGGGGCATGAATTGCAAAGGTTTGTTTCCAAATTAAGTCCCTGCTGATCTTTGCAAGATTGTATCCATTTCCCACCTGTTGGTTTTCTGTTTCCATTCTGAGATTCCATTAGAATAGCCAAGTTTTGGTTTCAGGTGGAGTAAGTACAACTGATTTCCACTTGCGTCAACTATTTTATCATCACTGAGAATCCTGGATCAGGCTCTCCCTTGTAAATGTAACAAATAAGAACGAACGGAGAGGTTCCCCCATGTTTTTGCTAAGTAAGCACTGCTTCATTGATGGTTGAAGTTTGAGTCTCACCTTCTTTGTTACTCCTTGAGGCTTTGGGGTGAGAACGTCAGAGTTTCCAAACCATTACACCCATTCATCTCTTCTTTCATTATTCCGTATGGCTAGACCCCAAGTTTAGAGTTGGGTGCATACCCCCCTTAGGAAAACAGCCACATTTTCCAGTCTTCCCTGCAAAGGACTGTGGGCTTAGGATTAAAGTTCATGGGGAAGGAATGTCAGTGTGAAAAAATGGCCTGGAAGGGGACCCTGGTGCTTGGGACATAGATACCATGCTTCCCCATTTATTCCACCTCTGACCTTAGATGGGAAAGAAATCCCCCTCTCATTTAAGTAGCTGTTAATTTAGGATTCACACATGCAATTCCACCTCAAACATCACAGAAAAACAGCTCCAAACCTGCAGGTATCCAGCTAAGGGGAGGGAGGGACTAGTGTATCCTTCCAAGAATCAGAACAAGAAAACACACTTGCAATGATCACCAAAGACCTTTATTCCTGTCTTTAATTTCGTACAATCACATTGGAAAAATAGTTGTGTCTACAAATGTACTTTCAGCAAAGGAAGCCAAACAAGATGAAATATTGCGAGTGACTATGTGTAAAGTATCATGAAGTCAATGACTCCATTCAGTTGCTAATTTACATGTCCATAAGCCAAGACAAAAGGGGAAGCTTCAAATCTGAAGCTGGGCTTTTCTTAATTGAAGCAGCTCCAAAGAAGCCTTTAGGGACTGTAAATTCTGGTCAGAGAGCCTAATCCTTGAGAGATGGAGTACCTATCACTACAGAAATACAATTCTGAAAATTCTTCTCACAGTATCTGTTTTTTAATCTTTCTTTTTGTTATTCCCCTTAGATACTTTGCTTTATTTTCCACAGCAGCCTATCTGCTTAACATTCAGACTTAGTCAAACTGATTATCTGTTCTGCGCTTTTGAATGGTTAACTACTTGCTATAAATAAATACATCAATTTTCCTCTATTGCTACCCTTGCAGAAAGCTTCAAATAATTGCAATGAATCTAGAGTCCACTTATCATTAAATATATTTTCCTTAGAAAGTATATATAGCATATGAAATTACAAGCCTTTTGTGAGCTAAGGATGAATTTTAGAATGCTCAAATAATATTTACAATGTAAACATCACAGTTATTACATAAAGGAAATCACAATATTCACAACACTTTATTTGGTTTTGCTATGGAAGTTGTTCTCTTGAATTAGATATGTAGAACTCATAATGTAGTCACTTGGTTGTTTTCCTTCACGAATTCTGGAATGAGAAAAGAATTAGAGCTTTAAATGCTAACAATTTTAAAATTTGGCTCATGTTAGCTTTACTTGCTCATTTACTAAATCTCAGTGTCTCCTTGCCCCTTGTCAACAGCCTCTGCTGAGACCGTGCCTGGCAGAGCCAAGAAAGAATTATTCCTAGAACACTGACTGTCACAAAGGAACTAGGAGGTGAATAGGCTCTCTACTTACCCATTGATAAGAAAGCATTTGTAATTTTCACTTGTTCAAAACCACCCTTCCATAATCTCAGTGGTCTCTCATAAATGGCCTTCCAGTCTATAATGGAATCTGTCCTTATAGTTTGGTATCTGCCATGTTCTTTATCAGAAATACTCACTGTATAAAACAATGTTATATCCTTTGGTGTTGGGCATGGAACCCAAGTCTCTTGTGCAGGCAAGACAAGTGCTCTACCACCAAGGGAGACCCTTAGCCTAGCTTTTACCCTTGAGCTAAGAATGGGTCGTTGGGACTGTCTGTGATATTGTTGTTATGGCCAGCTCCTGACCCCTTTAACCCAAACATGGAGCTAGCTATTTTCCCATACTTAGCCAAGGCTGGAATCCCACCTTCAGGGTCTACAAATCAGGTTCTATTGGGGCCAACCACTCCCAACCATTTTATATCTTTTCTTGGTTACTTCCATGCTAAATGGTTGTAACAGAAACCAGATAGCCCACAGAAGTGTGACCATCTCTCCACAGTCCATTAGGGAAAAGTGGACTGATTTTTGACACGGTGATAAAACATGCATTTGTCACTTGTCAAATATTGTGAGCAGGTTTGGATAAAAAAACGAGATTAGTGCTCCCGTAGCTCATAAAAAATATACCTTGTATCCACATTTATATAAAAGCAATTGTGAAAACAGACTATATCTCTTTCAAAAGAAAAAAAATCACATTTTTTCTATTCAAAACTATTCCACAACGAACGTTGCTGGGGCTATAATGCCTCTATTTACTTCATGGATCAAGCTTTGACCTTCGTTCCATGATGGTCACCATATTCACAGCACTTTAATCAATCCCAGAATGCCTTGACATTTCCACAGTGTGCTTCTGGGTTATCTTACCTGAAGATCTAACAGGCAGTCTTGGAACTAACTCTTAAATGAATAGAAGAAGCATGACTCGAGTCTCCAGACTAAGGCATTTTCCCTCACGAGTATGAGTCAGGATTCTGTGCATTTTAATGCCAACACGCACATGGGAGAAAAGTGAACAGAGAAGAAGAACCTTGCAGAGGCCAAACTCCTTATGGTGACCAGTGCCCTTGTCATGATGAGAACAGAACATGCATCACCTCAAGGTGTTCACTGGGGTGCAATAGGCCTCAGGTAGAGGTGTTATGCAGACTAGATAATATCTCCAAATAGAAGGATATTTAGCCCTAGGATATGTTTGCCGACTGGCTCCTTCCTGCATCTGCTCTTCACAGTAGCTTTGAGTATACAGTAAGAATTCGTAGGCACACTTACCTCTGAGCTTCAATGCTCCCCATAGGAGCCTGTTCATCATTTTTCTAGCTCTTCAGGGAAGTCTGGAGAATCTCCCTCACTGCTACAGACCAGAAGGAAATAGCATGTGTTAAAATTCTCAGCTGAGGAAGGTTCCAAAGAAACAATTATAACACCATGACTAGGCCATTATCTATGCCCTACAAGATGCACTGGCAACAATGATCTTTGCAGCTAGCAATTGCCCATGAATTGTCTAAAGTCAGTCTTATGGAATTATCACTTAGTGGGCAAAGAGGATACTCTTGTCTGATTCCACCCAAACAGAATTATGCTTAAGGCTCACTGTTCACACAAAGACACCTGGAGTGAGAAGAGAGAGCACTCCACCCCTTATCACTGTGCCCAATATTTGTATACTATAGGGACGCGTGCTTTTGGAACAAACACACAGATGACTCACGATTAAATGTGGTAAAGCAGGGTTGTTGGATACAAATATGGTACAGTTCTCCTGCTTGTCAAAAATTGCTGATTGTCCTGTCTATGCTTTAAAATAAACACCTGCTTAAACTGCTGCCTAATTCCAAATAGCCATCATTTCCCAACCATGTTGATGTGTAAATTCAAATGAAGTAACCTTTAAAGGTAGGTGTGTTCAGGTCAGCATTCCCAGAGATACTGCTTTCTAATGGCTTTGGGCTGACATTCATGTCCCAGTATTTTAAAGTTTGCCAGGGATGTCTGGCATCAGCCTGAGTTGAGAATGGGTGAGCAGTTCACACAAAGCAGACAGTGGGACAGAGAAGGAAAGAAGTCTCCAGATAGAGCTGAAAATCTGAATGTTATTTACACATTTTTACTTCCCCAGGTATCTCTCTGTCCCCTCACCTCCGCTTTCCATTCAGAATGGAGTTCAAGTATTTCTTTACTGCCATTTGTTTCCTGAGGCGGGTGTAGTTATCCGTGAAGACTGCATCCGAGTGCCGTTTGATTGGCACGGGGTCTTCTGAGATGTTACTGCTAAAAATGAAGTGAGAAAAAGTGAAAGTAAAGATGCCAATAGTAAGGAAGAGATGCATCAGTGCTCTGTATTTTTTCTCCTGAGTTTAGCCCTGTTTGACTAGTTTGTAAATTAGCTACTTAAGAAAATATGTTTAGAGTCAATAAGTACCAAAACTCTATTTCACTGGGGGGTAGGGGAGCTGGTGGGTTTCATTTAATAACATGCATTATTTTCTTTAAATAAATTGAACATTATCAGTCTTGAGCAATGAATATAACATTCAAGAAAGGAAAATAGAATTTGGAGATAGAGTATTTATTAAAAAATAATAGTAAGTCCTCTTTACCTGATTCGTTTTCCAATGAGTGACTCAAGGTATTTTTTGGCAGAAATCTGACCCAGAAGTCTACTGTAGTCACTGGTGAAAACTCCATCAGCATGCCTGGTGTTTCTGAAGCAAGGAAAGCAAACACATGATGGCTTGGTAAAGCCTCTTGCAGAGGTCACCAAAAAAAAAATCTGCAAGCTACTTACAGAACTGGTCACTAAAACTTCAGTCAAAAGTGAAGTTTCCTAACACCATAGCAAAAGGAAATTCCTAGTCACTTGAAGCAAGATCTAAACTAGATGTTTCTAGCCCAACATCTTGAAAAAGTGAGCTATTTTAGATACATGCTTCTTTTTTATTCCCTGACAGGATATTTAAAATGGATTTTTCAAATAAATTTTTTTAAAAAAATTATTTTATAGTTTCTATATATTTATGTAGTTTTTAATGTTGCCTTAAATAAAAATACATGCAATGAAAAAATATGTTAATTTGGTCAAACTCACCAGTATTCTGTATTTTAACTATTCTTTTCCACCAAAAATAATAGGGAGCAAATCTCTTGCGATAGAGCAGACCTTAGGCCCACCAGTGAATCTCGTAAGCTCATGGGAAACCTCTTTTATGCTTTCTCCTCAGTGTGACGCCATTTGGTGTGTTCTGAAGCATGAATCTAGACAAGCAAGCAGCTGCTTGTGTGAACAGCACTGTTGGATATCTGGACCCTTTGCCCCTGTTCCCTCTTGGAATCCTGACTCTGGCAGTTTGGTCTGGCATTTGTCTAACCTGAGCTATTGAAGTGAGGCTCAAAGGCTGTTGGGAACTTATGTCAATCAGGCTGAGCCTTGAGTCAGAGAAAGCTATTCCTTGGTAAGATGAAACTAGAATATTTAATCTTTTCAAATGTGCTTCCTCAGTAGATAAACAAGAGTGAACTTACCTGGATACATCATAATAGGGTGTATCGTTTTCCGCTAAGGCATTCTGCAAGATGTCAGTGTCTGCTTTTAATGAGACTTGATCAGGATCACTTGCTCCTTCAAACTGCATCCTGTCATCCAACCTATTAAGGTAAAACACACTAGAAATGCAATACTGTCCTCTCTTAGAAGATGGTATTTGTGGACATGTAGCTATTTAGAACAAGAGAAAAAGATATTGGGATATATCATCCATCTGCAAAATAAGAATAGAATAATTTGACTCCATAGCTTCCATGTTTAATGAAGATATAAACAGTAATTTTGTGTGAGCTCAGCAAAATGACGTCATTCAACTTTGATAAGCTTTTTAATCCAAACATAATTTCTACTTAATTCAATTCTAGAGAAGCTGTAAGCAAAGCGCATTGCTTCAGTGTACCTGACTATGTCCTTTTGTGAAGTAGCATTAACAGGTAGAATGTGTTATACAAGATATAGACAAACAAAAAGCGAGTATTCAATATGAAAACTGATATTTATGTAAGTGGTGATAATTGCTCATATTCAAGAAAGGAGCAGCAAACAAGCTGTTTTTCTCTCTCTGGTTCCCTGATGTGTACAACAGAGCTTTACGTCATTGATCAAACTAACGGATCTCCACATTTGTGAGTAGTTTTTATAATGTAGTGAATTTAACGTGTCCTTCCATTCCTCATATTGCATGTGTTAGCACATTTTTGTAAGAAATGCATTATGCTGTACTACAAAATAAGAATTGTCTTTATGACATACAGAATAGAACCTACTTGTGGATGCATGGGTATTTTTAATATCAGTACTACATTGAAAGTGTATGTGTGTGAGAGAGAGAGAGTGTGAGTGTGCGTGTGTGGAGTGTGAGCATGTGAGAGTGTGTGTGAGTGTGAGGGCATGTATGTGCAACATTAGGGTTAACCTCCAAAGGGTTTCCTTTCTTGGGCATGTTGTATCTCTGGGTGGTGATTTATCAGATGGTGGGAAGCAGTCCTTCCTAGCCTGGGGTTGAGCAGTCAATTTGGATTTCAGCATTCCTGTGATTGTTCCTGTGACTGAGATGTGAGTTCTGGGACTCTAGCTGTCAACACATGATGGGGTGACGTGTTATACAATTTACAGATCAATAGCTGAGAGATTATTTATTCTACTGAGCATAAGAAAGGGCAAATAACCAAAAAGATGGTTTGCCTTTAGATGCCAGTGATTCTGCAGATTATAAAGGGCAAGGATGAGTAGATGATTAACATAAATCTATTTTACTTTACGTTAAATTGAGTTACGGTATGCTTTATGACTGTGGAGCATGAACTTCAACACATCAAAGAGTAAAGCTAAGAATGGGTGGGTCAAACAGAAAATGCTGTGAGGATTGTAGCTTAGTACATACACTTCCTCATGATCATTAATATTGGCAAGGTGATTTTTTTCCTAGACCTATTTCTGCCCAATGCAATTTCATGTGTGTATCTCACTAATGAACTATTAATATTATACTCATTTTATTAAATATAAATTTAAATGAAGTTGGCAAGTAAACAAATATCTTTTTCTACCAGAGAAAGAACTGCCTGGAGATGGAAAAACTTTGGAATTTGTTTGTTTTCTGATACTAGTCTGGAAATGGGACCCATCTGGTATGCAAAACTGATGTCTTTCATGCACAGAAGGTAAATTCTGGATCCCAGAACAAGCTTTCCGGGTTTGGTTGGAAAAGAATTTGCATAGCATTATAATCAAAGTATTGAAATAAATAGTGTACAATTTAAAATGCAGCACTCTCCGAGATGACATATGGGAAATCTCATTTAGATACTCAGGAAATGCCTGCCTATCTTAATTGAGAGAGCACTTTCCTGGAATGAAACTTACCTCCCAGCAGAGGGTGGTCCAAAGAGAGGCCAGGCCAGGGATTGAGAAGACAGCACACTGAAGAGCATCAGGAGTGCCAAGAACTGGGGCTTGCTTCTGGCTTCCATCTCGTTGCCTCTGGAAAGAGAGAAGGTGTTGATTTTCCCAGTTACACTTGGCAACATTCTGAGGGCCTAGCAATACTGCTAAGGGCTCTTGTGGAGTTGAGAAAAAGTCATTTCCTCTTTAGAAAAGTATCGAATTTGTTGCCATAAGATTATTTTTAAATATAAAAATTTCTCTTGGGTTGAGACATCTGAATACAAGTGTAGCTTCCTTTTGCCTTTCCCTCAGCAGGCACTCAGGCCCCATTACTGCTTGTTCAAGACTACACTCCTGCTGTGCTGCAGATAAACTAACTGCAGACTCTGTTTTGATAACACAGTTGTAATATCCAACCTCAGTGTCTTTTCTGGTGAAGGAAACAGCTGCAAGGAATTTGTTGGGTTTTTCCCCCCTTTAAACCTTAATGTCTGATTGCTATAAAACTGGAGTGTTACCGGTACACTTAATGATTTCTAGCAAGTTATATTCACAATCTTGAATGTTTATGTGTACATATAGAATAAAAAGTATAGATCTGCATCATTAAGGAAAAATCTTGTATACATATTATGGTTACATTCTTATTTTCCCTGCATTCATTCAAGATACCACTGCAAACCCACAAATGAACTCAAGGATAAAAGCTGATGTCTCCAGAGTCACTTGGCATTGTTACAAGTTTTCCCAGAAAGTCAGTTTGTGTGTGTGTGTGTGTGTGTGTGTGTGTGTGTGTCTGTGTGTGGAGCCTATGAGTCTTGCATTCTGTCCATACACACATTGTATTTCTAAATGCTTTCCAGCTAGCATACAGGTGTTCAAAACTTCTGTCTCTGGATAACCAAAAGCCACAGCATTTAAAGAAAAGCACTTTAAGCAGAAGTCGAAAGCCTCAAAAACAAAGGTAGCAACTGAACCTTTGGTCAAAACTCCACACACAAGCAAACTCATCTTACTTCACTTTTTAAGAGGCAATATTTAATAAAAGCAACATTTAAGTAAGGCTAAGACTCTTCTAAACAGATGGGTTCATATGAGAGAAACTGAGGCATTTCTACCTTAATCAAGTGGCTTATTATTATTTTATTTTGTTATTGCAAAAGATTAACACTGTAAAATTCTTTTTAAGAGAGAAAATTTGAAAAACAAAACAAAACAAAACAAAACTAAAAACCTCTCCTCTACAAAGTCCCAAAGGCAAAGAGGAAGTGAAGAAGGGACGGTTTTACTTACCCTTGGTTGTTTCCTGGAGGCTGGGCTGCCTTTAGGGAGAGAAGGAGCTGTCTAGGGTGCTGAAGTCCTGGCCGGGAGAAGGCTCCACCAGTCTGCCCGAGTCCTGGGGAATGGATGTCTGTTGCCTGCTAGAGCTCTGCACTCCAACCTGACCAGCATTTCAAAGTCCCTCATTTTATAAGGCTTGTGCTTGGGGCTGAGCAATCAGAAGGCTGACGAAAGACGTCACAGTGGTGATCCCATGGGGTGAACAGGTCTTGAAGTTCTTATTAAATTGTCATCATGCCTGATTTATATACATTTATAGCAAACAAGTTCAAGATAGAGGAAATGTACTTTTTGAAACAAAAACAAAAATTAAAACTAAAAAGTGCCAAGCTGGATATGCAATACTTTAATCTTTATTGAGTTGTCATGAATTAGAGCATGATTATAATGTCACAGCTCAGGGACAAAGGCATTGCTTAGAAAATAAAAACTTCTTGTAAAAAGATGCAGAAAAAAACACCTGTGTGTGTTATGCTTTACAGTATAATTCTTATTGTTTCATGAAGTGTCAATTCCCTTAATACCTTTTTATCTTTATGCTGTTTATGCAGATCAGAATTAACATTTTATTAAAGCATATCTTAATTTTAAAAGCAACCATCAATGATTTTTGTATCTTTCTGTTATTACATTTTCTTTATGTTCATGCTAGTCCTCAGGGAAAGTTCCTTGAGTCATTAAGATAGTATAGTATGCACACTATTTCTTAAGCAATAGCATTATCACTCTTCCATATTGTAATTCCTACTACTTTCCTTCACATCTTATATTAAAGGTTTCAAAGATAAATGATGATCAGACTATACACTCCAGGGGTTGAATTTCTCTTTCGCTTTAAAAAGCATCCTCCTCATTTTATGTCTTTGCATACTGTTGAATCTCTTCGTTTCCTACACTGCCTTCAAAACTCACCCCTACTTCAGAATTCTGACATCTCTGACTCAATCACTTTACTTACAGGTGATTTCAAAAGATCAGTTGGTTTGAAACCTTTATGGAGTACTGTGATGAATGCTTAATTTTTGCTGTTGATTTTGCACCCAAAGAAGCTGGACATATATTTTAATTGGGACTTAACATCAAAATGCAGCTAACCTAAGAGTGTGACAGAAAACAAAGACAAAGTTCTTTCTTTTAAAAGCCCTGATGTGTACATGCTGTTATATTCCTTTTGTATTCTCCTGAGGGAGATATAGCTCTCAATCTCCTTTACTCTCTCTACTCAAAGATCTTAGTATCTCCTTGCTGCACTCAAGGCCAACTGATGCAGTGAGAGTTCTCTTGCTAGGGCTTAATCATATTTTCTAATCCAGTTACAAAAAAATTAAATGAATTAAATTTCAAAATGTCTGGAATTTTGTTTTCCAGTTGACAGCTCTGACTTAAGCCAGAGTTCCTGTGGCTTAATTCCAGGAATCTTTTTTTTTTGTTTTTTAACCAGTTGTTACAAACTAGAGGTTAAAATGTTTTTCATATGGAATTTTTTATTCAGAGTTCATTGTCACCAAATCCTCAGTGAAATAATTTCACTTTAAAGCTACACTGGCAAAATAAATAGATTAAGGGTTACAGAGGAATCGATCCTGAATGATAAGCCAGAGAAATGACATCAGGATCGCCTACCACTCGGTCTAAGAAGCAGTCATGAGGAGTAACTGTGATATATTTATGCAATAATAAAGACAGTTTCTGCCATCATCATAATGAAACAAGCTAATAAAGAGAATTTGTTTTCTTACCTATGGAGGAAAATAGACCAAATCACAGAATTAGCTGAATTTACACAGGCCCTAAAACCATTTTAAATGGAATCACAGCACCATCTGCAGTTTGATGTCTTAACTCACAGATTTTATGAAACCGTGTTCTTTTCTGGTTTGTTTTCTTTTGTTTAAGGGCATGGGGAGAAAACCAGAGCTCCACTGATCAGCTAATGGAAAGACTTTTTCACTTATGTTAACCATAAGGAAAATGACTATATTGAATTTGTCATGAAGAGTTTGTTATTATGAAGCCCAAGGGGGGGGGGGACCGAATGCACTGTTTAACCCTGCCTCGTCTTTACTTTTGAATGCTTTCTTTCCCCCACAGCCTTGCCATAGCTTCCCCATTTTAGCATTCTCAGAAAATCTGTATTTGCTATCTAGAAAATGCTCATTCATCTTCACAGTGAAGGCAATCTATTCCTTTTACAGACAAATAAGCTGATGCCTGCAGTAGTTTCTTACCTCACTCCTGCATTTAGTAATGACCATGGGACTGGAATCCAGGCTTTGCATTCTTGAGGGCGTCTGTGTCCCTGACACCTGTGGCTCTGTAATTTGCCTGCACTCAACCCCAGATCTAAGACCTTAAAACCTTGTCAACGTAGGCAGTCAGAGGGGTGACGCCTACATCTAGGGTCAAATAGATTCACCTCTTTGCCTGTTATATCTCTCAAGTTGAGAGTGGCATTTACATCTTTAAAAGATCAAAAACATGAAATATTCTGGACATGTAAAAATTATATTTAAATGTCCATGCTCCTGTATTGTTGACTGGAACATGGTCATGCTTGTCACATGCATGTATGCTGTGGTTGCTTCGGAACTACAACATCTGAAACCCCCAAATCCTAATGTCTCCTCTGATCTTTCATGAAATAAGGCTTCTCTTGACTGGACAGATGACTCAGTGGTAAAAAGCACTGGCTGCTCTTCCATGGATCCAGGTTCAGTTCGCAGTACCTACATGGCAGTTCACAACCTTCTGTGACGCCAGCCCCAGGAGACCCAATACCCTCTTCTGGTCTCTGCACACATTGTATGCATTTGACACATAGACCTACACTTGAAATAAAAATAAGTAAGCATTTTTAAAAGTTGCTTACCAACTTCTAGTTTAGGACTTCCTGTTTAAGAAAATATTTATAAACTATATCTTAATATCCATCACTACAGTTATAAATAATTATATTGTAATATACCTTAAAAGTATGCATGAATATAATATCTGTGTATGTATAATATTTAATATAACATGTTAAAATAAATATAAAATGTGCATTCAAAATATACTTTATATGTTAACATATAAAAAACATGTACCTATACTTGTAATCCCTTTTTTTAATTGTATCATTGTTTTGACACATTTGTGTGTTGATGCTTTGACATGTGTATATGCTGTGCGACTTTCAAGTCAGGGCAAGCTTATTACCTTAAGTGTTTATTATTTCTTTATGATGAAGACATTCAAAGCAATTTCTTTTTGATATGTTCTGCTTGTCATTTTCAGAAACATGAATGAAACGGTAGGCTATACTGTTAAGTGAAACAAGCCAGGCACACAAGCCGGGAGCCATGTGATGTCACGCATGTGAGAGACCTGAGAGTTGATGTCATGGAAGTTAATAAGGACAATTAGCAGAGGATTAGGGAAGGCACACACACACACACACACACACACATGTACGTGATGGTGAGAAAAGGTTGGCCACTGGGTGTTAAGACACAGTAAAGAAGCCGTGGATTTAGAGAGCTTTAACTGAAGAGGGAACCCCAACCCTGAATGTGGGAAGCACCATCCCATGGTTTATGTATGGTCCTGGGATGAATAAAAGAGGAAAAGGAGATGAGCAGCAACATTCATCTCTCTGCTTGCTGACTGCAGATGTGCCCTGTCATGCTTCCCTGCCATGATGGAGGCGAGTCAGAGTAAACCTTAAGTTGATTATTGGTATTTGGTTACAGAGATGAGAAAGGTAACTAACTCAGTTAATTTTAAGCAACTGGACAAATGGTGACTTCAGGGACATGACAGAGAATGACCCCTCCCTTGATTCTGAAACATCATGACCTCTCCTACTCACCGATGCTGGGAACGCTACAAAGATTATTCATTTTCCAGCCCCCTGGCTTAAAATGCTTGTGCATTTCTGTGAAATGAGCTCTGTGAGTTGTTCATATATTGTTAAAGTTGTTTATCGGGAACATCGCAGAAAATAGATTTGAGAAAAGGGGAAATTGTAGAGAAAGCACAGCCTCATGAAGTTCAGAGATGCTGGGATGGGGGACAAAGAGAGAACAGTTTAATTAAAATAAAACTTGATTACGTTCATAGTGTCACTGGTCCTATATGTCCTCCTTCTCACTGCCCACATCCTGAGGAGCCAGTCTTTAACTCAGTGGTCTCCTAGACTCACTATGAAGAAAATGGGAAACGATTTCTAAAGGTTGGCTTGAAGCTTCTGCAGTCTTCTTGGTAAAGTGGATAACTGCACAAGAATATCTGCTGAGAGTATTCTCATGGGCTCTGCACCGCTGCTCCCATTCTGCACAGAATAAAGCGGTGGCGCAGCATCTCTGTGCTCTAGAGCTGGCGAGAATCATAGGTCAGGGTGAGGACTAGATGGTAGACACTTATGCTACTAAACTCAGAGCTGAACAGTAGGGGGCAGCATGGCTTCACTTTGTATCCCGATTCCATAAGACACAGCAAACGGTAATAGGCAGGAAATAAACACATCATGGAAAGCCAGAACGTGAAATCTGAAAGTGATTGCATTTGTACATCGATAACTAGGATTACATTTTCTGTGGAAACTGAAATCTGAAAACAAATGTTTTCATACTACGTGAGTTTTGAATATTTATCTTGTTACTCCATAGCAGCTAGGGGGAGTTTTCCAGGACTCTATTACACATAATATCAACACCAGCTTAAAGAACACAGAAACCTGGTCACAGAGCTGTGTACCGGAGAGAAGATTGGTGGCAGAATGGAGACTGCCCGCCCCTGCTGTTGACAGCCATGTGTCCTGCCCATCTTTGTCAATTCCACCACAATATTGACATCACAGTCTTCCTTAGACAAATCTTCAAAACCTTCTGCATAGAAGCATGGAGAAAGATCATTTAAGCTCCTAGAAAGCTGTCAGATTGATGAGAAATCAATTTTTGAAGACTGTGGTTGAAACATAAATAAATTTGAAGCCAATTCTGGCCTTTGATGTCATCCAGGTTCCTTCAGGAAAGGAGGTTGAATTCACACATGTCCAGAGGAAAGGTCAGTATGCTGGTGAAATCCCCACATCAGATCATTACTGGGGAACTTGCCAGGCACGGGAACAGCTCTAGGGAAGGAGACACAGTGTGCACATTTCCCCAGCTCCTGCTGACAATGGCTTTCAGGAACTAAACGGAATATCTAGGAAACAGGAGCTGTGGTTGTTTGATCAGCCTAATTGCTTCTTAATCCCAATTCTAATATTCTGTNTCTGAATCACTTCATGACATTTCTCAGCAGTGCAGTCTCAAAGTAATAGGAATCTGGAATGGGAACAGAGCGCAGCAGCATGAGCTTAAATTACTATTTGCAAGACGGCCTCAGAAGCAGGGACTGTGCTCTGCCTCTGTGATCTTGTCATAATTTTCTAGATTACTGGGAATTGCTAAGGAAGTGTTACATATGCACAATGGTAAAACGTGCCTAGATTCCCCTACAGCTTTATAACCAAAGGACCTGTGTTGGGAATGTTGGTGGCTTATCTTGGTATCATTTAACTTTATTTACAAAACAAGAATCAACTTATTCAAGGTCTTGCTTGTCACCCAAGCAGTAGTCCACTTAACAGCGATTGGCCATTGTGGGGCATGATTCATAACTAAGTTGCCTTGGATGGAACAAGTCTAAACAGTCAACCTAGGACTAGAATTCCCCATAGCATCAACCAGGATCTTTAAAGCAAATGCACATGGTTTGGTGTCTCCTCTATCTGGCCCAGCTTTCTTTGCTATCAGAAGGGTTTGTGTGTTTATTCCTGCCCTGGTTTCTTTAGCTGGCAACTTGACATGACCTAGATTCAACTGAGCAAAGAGCTTTGATTGAGGAACTGTGTTGATCCTGGACTGTGGGTATATCTATGGGAGGTTGTCTTGATAGCTAATTAATGTAGGAGAGCCTAACTCACAGTATGCAGCTTCATCCCCAGGCAAATAATCCTGAATGATATAAAAATGGCAGTGGAATAGAAGCTGACCTGTAAGTCAGCTAGCAGGCAGCATTCACCATGCTTTGTTCTATATTCCTTTGCTATGAAATAGTTCGCTGGTCAGAGGTAATGCTCCTGTGGCTTGAAGCAAGTCTGTACTCATGTTCCTGCCTTGATGTCCTTCAGTGGCAGATTATAACCTGGGACTGTACAGGGATGTACCACTTTCTCCCTTAAGCTGATTTTGGCTGTGGTATTTGTCCCAGGAACGGATTGAAACCAGAACAACCTCCCTCCCAGAAAACTGCCTTCATGCCCCATCTCCTCCGCTGCCCACAGAACTAGTTGGGGAAATCCCCTTGGACACTTGGGAACCCCTCTAGAGCCAAGATTCTAGCCAACACTAAAATGGCTCCCTTGGT
>LOEQ01003563.1:87663-103118 GCA_001685075.1 Bramus lutescens | reverse complement strand
TTTTTTGTTGCTACTTCGTTTTTGCTGCTGTTATGAATTATAGTGTAAATATCTGTGGTTTTGGATGATCTTAGGCAGTAACTGTAAAAGGGCCATTTGACCCCCAAAGGGGTCATGACCCACAGGCTAGGCTTCCCACACCACACTACCCTAGATAAAGTGCTTTCTTAGTCACGAGATTCAATTCCAAGAAAGAAAAAAATATAATTTGATGTGAATTAAAAACTTGTGCTTAGGACAAAAGAATTGGAGATGCTGTTGCTTTGGTAATAACTACAACGGCCATGTTAAATCCTCATGTTATTAAGTCCAGGGGTTTTACTTCAATGATATGGGTAGTTATACTAGGAACTACAAAATGAGTCTATCTTGGGGAAAAAAGCAGTGAAATGTCAAAACCATCTTACGACACCAGGGGGGGCTTAGCTCTTTTGCTGGATTCTCATCCATAACTGAGTAGAATCACGGGATTTTGTACACACACATCATGAGAGCTCCAAGATCTCTAAGATCCTTAGGATGCTACTGACTCACTCACCACCCAGAGAGTAACATTAAAGTTCCTTAATTTAGTGACTTTTGTCTGCCAGCAGTCACATGGGAAAGTGAAGGGGGATCGCAACCCGAAACAACAAACATCCAAAGTCTTTTTAACCAAAAACATACAAATATGAATGATTTGTATGTTAGAATCTTTAATCAGTATCTTTAATTCAATGCCTCACACTCAATTCAAAATACATAAATATGGAACTTTTTTGATAAAAAAATTACTTTTATGGGACATCAGTGAGAAAACTGTGTTTAAAAGGAGCTTTGCCTTACAGGGTAATGTTCAGCTTTCACGAACTTACCAACTTAGAAAATCAATCATTAGTGCCATGACCTCAAAATTCTGTTTACCTTATATCGTTTCCTTTCTAAAAGAGACAAAATTTAAAAAAAAAGTATTTAAAACAACTAAAGTCCAGACTCAGGAATCGGGAAATGCCTTGATGATGGACTCATAGGCAGGCGGGGGTGGTGTGGAAAGGCCCATCCGCAGGCTGTTGCTGGACCAGCGGAAGTCTGGCCTGCTCAGACTGTGCAGGGTGCTGATGGCGGATGGGGTGGTGGAGGCAGGCAGGGTCATCAGCTGACTCTCGGTTTCCACCGGAAGCGGTGGGCATTGCAGGAAGGGATGGAAAGTTGAAGCCCTGAAGCTTGATTTCCTGGGGAAGGAGTTGGCCAGCTCCAGAGACGCTTGTCTCTGGAAGGTGAGACTGGCCAGGCTGAGGTTGCTTCGGCGCTCNTAGAATCCAGTTCTGTTGAGGCCATGGTTGTAAGAAGACCTGGGTCGCCTGGTGGGACTCCACTGTGAGATGGGCGCGCTGGCTCTTCTTCTGCGAGACAGGAACACGAAAAGCGCCCAGAGAAATCCTCCAATGGCAAGCCCAATCGCCACGGATACAGTGAAGGACATTATTAGGTCCTCTGAAACAAAGAATAGTCAATAAACCAGTAGCTCTAATTTCAAAGGCAATTCATTTAAAAACACAGGGCAGAACATGAACTGTAATTCACAGAATGGGTTCTGAATTTTAACATTCTTTGAAATAGGGAAATGGAGAACGATCAGGACTCCACTTATTTAAACAGAAAACTATGAAAAACAGTTTGCTTGTGTTTATCATCTTTAGAAATTAAAGTCTCACTGAAGCTCGACTTTAACTTAGCAATTTTTCTTACAGAACTGCAAATGTCCACAGCTCATTTCCTTTGGAATTACGATTAGAGCTAATGCGCCCGTTGGGAAAGAAGGCCGTCACAGCGAAGATGATAATGCTTCCCCCGTCTGCTTTGCTCTGTCACACTGATCTCTCCCACCTGCAGTCTTGATGGCACCTCACTTCCTGCCCTGTCAGAGGCAGGAAGTTCAGGGGCAGAACCATCTGGAGGGCTGACTGATTTATGTCATTTTTCCTAAACACCCAGACTCTCGGATCTCTGACTCCACGATGACAAGACCTACGCAAACAGATGCCTGAGCTGTTTCTTCTTCCTCAGGTTCCAGCTTATACTTCTCTCATGTCTGTTTTGTGACAATGAAACCCCACCTTCTGAATCTCCACAAACTTTCCACAGCACACTAGCGTCCTCCAATTCACCGAGCTTGGATTTGCTCTGATTTCTCCTGCAGGCAAATACATATATGTACTTACCAGCCCCTTCCCTCAATGGGGGTGCTACCTGGGTGCCCCTTAGAAATTGAAAGCATATTCTTCATGAATTTATTGGAGAAGCTGAGCTCTTACTCTCCACAAAAGACCTCTATATTGTTGAAACTCCTTCCAACTTACTGCTCAGAACCCTCTCCATCTGGCATCCCATGAGCCAACCCCAAACTGTGCTGTTTGCTTTCTGTCTCAAAACCTGTGTTTTTTTCCCCAATCTTCTGTGCATTCACCTATAATTTTCCTTATGTGTGGACATAATTTTCTGAGTCTGAGGAACTCATTTTTATAAAATTATTCTAAGCACTGTCTTCCTCATACAAAAATGAGTAAATGTTAAGTTGAAAGTCAAGGCATATATTAAATTGCCTATACAAGGATTCTGCAGGCAAAGAGCTATAGACTAGAAATATACATCTGAATGTTTTACTACTGGGGTCATGGGCATGGGTTCTTTGTTTGTAATCCCATTAGCAGGTAGAATCTATTCCCATACTCTAAGAGCTCTCAGTGGGACTCACTTGACCAATGGGATGCAATGGAATTGAAAGTTTGTTAAGTTTGGGTCTAAATGGCAAGAGACTTTCCACTTCCGCCCTGGTTGGTTTGGGGACTTCTTTATGATGAACATAGGAATAAAGCCAAGCTAGTGTGGTGGCCAATGGAAAACACAGGGCTGTCCTGTGATTATCCCCATGGCTCTGACCGAAAGCCTTCTATCCTTGATATGACAAAGGAATGAGTAGCTCTAGGTCATTCAGGTGCTGGCAAACCTCATCTGACTGCGGGGAAAACCAAAGACCATCTTGTTGACCCCTTGCTGAATTGTCAGCCCCAAATCATGAGCTAATTACCTGAGTTTTTTAAAGAAAATTCTATTTTGAGTGCTTATTGATTAGCAAATGCTCATTGATGTTAAGGTCACACAATGGCAGACCCAGCCCTATTGTATAAATATTGGTGAGTTTATTTAATTTCAATGATTTCTTTTTTTAAAAGGTGGGGGAATGCCAGATTTTATAATTGCCAAGCCCTTTTCCAGATTCTTGCTGTAGCATATAGAAAATCTAGAACGCAGAAACAAAACAAAACAAATAAATGCTATAAACACATAAGTACAATAACTACTATCTAACTTTTGGATTTATGTTATAATGTCCCCTTACCTCCTATTGCCACAGGGGTATCCCAAGGCAAAGCTGTCTTTGTTGTTATCGCAACTATCTTTACACATACTTATATCAAAACTTTCCAAAACATTTACATTAACCATAAATTAAGTTCTTTCTGAGATGGCTTTTGAAGTCTAAGATAATTTAGGGTAAAGCTGCTGACCCCAGTACTGTTGTTCCGAAATCTTCCTCACAAAAATAAGAAGTCATGGCATCAAAGTTCACTGTTCTCAGAGATTTCATAGAGTCCGATATTATTAAAAAGAATCAAATAAGCATAATTGAACCTAAAAATTTAGTCTTACTTTTGTATAACATGATTCAAACCTAACTTTAGCAATGCCCGCAATCTAAAATTCTGAATATAAGGAAATTTCAGAAATTCTGCTCCTAACATCCTCACCTACTGTGCCTTCAAACTCGAAGGTCCTACAGCTGACTGTCATTCTCAGAAATCATAATCACAACCTCAACACTGTAAATGGTGTGAACATTGGGTAGAGGCCACCATCTAGTGGGCCACTGTTGAATTGTTGCAGCGTCCCAACGTGATTTTCATAGCTGTTTATAAAATGGAACACTGGTTAATACATCCAAAGCCCTAAAGTTGCAAGACTCATAGGCTCACCTCATCCTCAAATAGATCATCCATTCTCCATTTCCTAAAGTGTAAATGAGGGTGGTTTCAGAGATAGGAAGGTTGTAACAAAAGGGCTTTTGGGGAATGGACTCGAGCGCACAGAAATGAGAATGGTCACAATTGGCAGATGGTGTAATGGATAAATGTTTCTGTGTTGATCACATCTCAGAAGTTCCCCTGGGCTCAACAGAATGGGTTTTAGCCTCCTCCTGTCTATACTGTTGTTCTTCCAAAGCCACCACAGGCAGCAGGAGATTGCAGCTTTTCCAGCTGGACTTCATGCTTTATGCTTCTTGCCTTGGCAGCATCAACCATATGTGTCCAGTTGCCCTCTCTTTTCAATCATGCAGTAAGTTCAGTCACATTACACATTTGTTCCAACACCCCCCCATGCCCAGAGTAAAAGCAAACTCCTAAATACGGTCTAAGGTCTCCTACTTGAGAGCAGCTGTCCCCATGACCTGAGCTCACCATCTGATTCCTCTCTCTTGTTCCTCACCAAATATGCTTCTGATCAAGGGCTCATGCTTGGTTTTAATTTGTTCTTTCAACAAATATGTTTGTAGATATCTACATGCTTATTATTTTCTGTCTTTTATTTCCTTTCTTTTCTCAACTTTCTTGTTGAGGTCTCCTCATCCCAAAATATGTCCTGACCCACTTCTTATACCCAGTTTGATCTCCCTCCCCATTACAGGAAATGATTCAGTTCTTATCTTGAAAAACAAGAAAATAAGATGTCTATACATGACAAACTATAACTGTCCTCAGATTTGAAATGAGGGAAGCTGACTTATGTCTTTAATGGTAAAAAGGAATTAATAAAGACAATAATACAAGCACTGACACTTTGAATAGTGTGGTGAACAAATAAACACAGGCTTGGGAAATTTGGGTGTGGTTTTGTCTAATAGTACTTGATCACAGTTCCCAGCACCTGAAATCAACCTGAATGTCCATGCCTAGAAGAATAAGTTGAAGAAATGAAGCCTGCAGAGTCCTGAGTAACATAATGATGGCTTTGTGACTTGTGGTCACCTTTATGACAATGGTTTCAAAAGACAATGTCACCAAGCACTGTAAAAGACAGCTTGTGTGTGTGTGTGTGTGTGTGTGTGTGTGTTTGTGTGTGCAGTCTGTAATGTTTGTGTGACAAAAACTTCAAACAATGCAATTCTCAAAGCTAGCCTATGTTATTTAGGAGAGTCTGAATAGGAATGAATAGTGTATAATAATGAAAGTGCATTACTGAACCTCAAAAGAACAAAGAAAGGAAATTCTGTAATTTAAAACAATATAGAAGAATCTGAATGGCATTATAGGAAGTGAAATAAGGGAGACCAAGAATGGATGAATCTTCACTGTAGAATTCTTCAAGCGTTTTTGTCCAGTGAACATTTTCATAATAAAGTGTTGAGAAGACAAGTCAACATAGTATAGATGACTTATACAAGGAATATTTGAAAATATAATTCAAGTGGCAAAGTCTTAGAAAACTAAAAAATATGAGTCAGAAAATCTGAGTGACTTTCTGATGTCTAAAGAGAAAATTGAATGTGGCACTGGAAAGATGACTTAGTGGTTCCCTGTTCTTGAAGAGGCCCTGAGTTTGGTTTCCTGCACCCACATACCCACATTGGCTGGCTCACCTGTAACTCCAACTCTGGGGGATCCGACACCTCCGACCTCCAGGGGCAACTTTACTTATGTGGGTACCTATCTACACACACACACACACACACACACTTAAAAATAACTTTTAAATGAATGTGTTATTTTCAAACTCCCAGCTAGAAATATCATATGTAATGCCACAAATGGTGACTATTTTAGATGATAAATAACCATCCAACTCAATTTTACGTAAACTCTTTCAGATATTTCAAAATTAATGAATACTTTTGACTTGTTTTACAAGGCTTTTATGATGTTGATACCCAAATCCAACTTAGTTTTAATAAAAACAGACAGCTGTCACAATTTCAATGCAGAAGTCTGGAGACAAGAGATGCACGGAGAAGTACATACAGCTTTGAGAGCTCCAGTTCAATGATAACCCCAGTTCTGTGAAACCCAGTGAGAGATGCGATCTCTTGAGTCTCCCTTGGAACCCAGACACATCTGTCTTAAGAACCTACATTTGTAAACACTTGTTCTTCAAAGTTTCTAAGTAACAGACATATGGAAGTAATTACAAGGCTATTCATATGTCATGATGCATAACAATTGAAGAATTTTTTATATTCAACTGAAGAAATGAGCTTGCAAAATGGACAATGTTTGCTTGCTGTTTTGAGTGGACATTATGGAGATCCATGAACTACCCATGCCTGCTCCACCACCATCCCAACACCCTGTGAACATATTATCTCATCCGCTTTCTAGACCCCTAAAAACCACATCTTTCCCACAGACTAGGGCACCTCATTTGCTGTGGGTTGAGGCATAACATTTTTTACAGACTGAGTAATCCTCAGTAAGGATCCTAACCCGTGGCAGCCCTGGGTCCCCAACAAATCAGTTTGTAACCCTCCTATATCCCAGCATGGGTTAAGGCGATAAGCAAGAATGCACGGGAGTAGGTTTTCTACTCCTGCACTGTCAAATGAACCATTAAACACGGAGACTAGAGCATCATTTTTTGAAAGTCAGCACTGCATTGCAATAATGAGGTGCTTTATAATCGAGACGGTGTTTGTGGTCTGTTTCTTTTTCTGTTCAGCTTCAAAACACGAGAAGTCTAAAGAACTCAAAAATATTAGTGTTTGCCAGAAACAGTAGCAGGAAAGAGAATGTATTGCCATGAGCAATGTAAAGAGAAGTTTGGGGGAGAGAAAGACAAGAGTTTTACGGTGTATGAGCAATGAGGGCTCTGGAAAATGAGGCCATTCCTCCTCCATTTTCTCGATCCTTTAGGGAATCCCAGTAGCTGGCACCCACTCCTAGATTCCTGGGTGATGTCGGTAGAGAGGTTCAAAGCCCCCCATGAGAAACACTGGGTGTCGGAAGGGCAGAACAAGAGTCAGGCTCCTGAAGTTCCAGGTTTGTAGGAGACTGTAAAAGATGCTCTGTGCACTGAGACAGACCAGAAGGTAATAGGATGAGAGTCAGTCAACTAACCAGAGAGACTGACAAGAAAGAAGAATCTCGTTCTGAGTCAGAAGTGCACAGATCAAGAGAACCTGGCTTTGCATTACAATGAAGGTGGGAGGGAAACGTCCCCAGAGCAGAGGAAGCACACTTGTCAGTAGATGTCAGCAGAGGACCTTGATCAAGGACTCCTGGTCCACTCGCTCTTGTACCTGAAGCAGCCATCATCCTCAGACCTCACAAGCTATTTCCAACCTTACAGAGAAACCCAAAGAAGGCAGAAGTGAGGAGCCTTAGAGTCACCACAAGAGGGGCTGTCATAGTAACACGGACGTCTGCATTGCTATTCGGGTTCTTACAGACGTCTGCTACCATTCTGATCTCCAAGTCAGGCCCTGGAATTTCCACATACGAATGCTCTGTCTGCCGTTTGTTTCTTTGCAAACATATCCTACTGTTTTTACTTCACACGTTTGCTGATAACAGCTCTCCCAAGTGCCCAAAATTCTTAGACAATGTCTTACCCATGTCATCTTGATATGTCTCCTAATAAAGGCAGCCAAAACTCCAGAGTGTGTGAATGAATTGAAGAAGGCTGAGTTAACACATCAGAAATGAATGACCAGAATGTTATTCTTGGAATTATCTTTTTATTTGGAACTTAGTTGGTTTTCTAGGAGTAGGTAATATCCCACTTTTTTCTAAAAATGATTCAGGGACCATTTCATATTTTAATTTCTGTAGCATATTCTCATTCTCGGTCATTTTGGATAATATAATGACAATATATGACAAAACAAGTTATTGATACTATTTATTGATTTAGTTATAGGCTTCTATGTGTTTATGTAGGAACACCTAGTCACCACCTAGAATGCAATCCTTTTAAAGGCGAAATTGTATTTGGGGGGAGGATTGATTAGATGAATAAATGCAAGCCCATACATCAATATACGGCCTCGGGTTTTCAGATTGCTGGCCAAAGGGATAGAAAAGCAGGAACAATGGCCCAGTGAGAGGGCAGTAGAGAGAAACAGAAGTCACATGCAGACTCCCCAATACCAAGAGAATGCTTGAGCTACGCACCATTGTCAGCCCAATGGAATCTGAGGGTCTCTGCTCCTGGCTGCCTTTAAGGTATGGGTTACAGAGAAGGGATGGGCATTAAACTGAACAGAGGTGGAATGCAAGGTGGGGTTGCCTACAGTGCTAGTCTCAGGCCAAGCTTGCTTGCGGCTAACCTCAAGGGCTTTAGGGCTTGCACGACTTTCAGTAGCTTTGACTGAGCGATAGCATTGAACAAATGCCAGCTATCGTTGTGTTGTGATGGAATATCATTACTTATTTTTTTCATCCCTTAAGTAAACAAGAGAGTTATATTTTGAGTTTTTATGCTTTTCAATATGTTAAGTTTAAGAAGGTCCTATGGTTCCTGGTGTGAGTTGTTGAGTCTATGACATTTTTACTTATTCTCTTAACTCTACACAAAAGAGTCCTTTTGGAGGCAGAAGCTGGATTCCACCGCACTGTGCGTGATTTTCAAGTTAATATTTTAAGAGGACCGGTGATCAAAACAGATATCAATTCAGACGCAAAGCAGAAATGAAAATAGGAAAGGCTGACACTTATATATCACAAAATGTTTACCTTTCATGCACTAAATTTATAATTGCATTTTATACTTTATATTTTTACCCCAGAAATAATAATGCAATGTTTCACCCAAAGCATCAAACATATTTTTGGTTCACTTTTGCTTTGGTTTAAAAGCATTTAAGACTACAGCAGCCTCTTGGTTTTCCCCTTCTCATTTATCCTCCACTGTATCTCCGTGCCAAGAGAAGGGAGCGTTAATACCTATCTTTGACATAGGAATCGTGAAATCCCTGTTAAGCACAGATTTCTTTAGTAAGACTCTAAATGCTAGGATAAAGGAATGGACCACATATGAACATCTTATTGGTGTAAGATTTATTTTAATGAAAATCACTCTAACCAATGCGCAACGAATTATTTTTCCTATATAAATGTAGAGTCACCTTGAATGGCTTGTACATACAGAACTGGCTCTTCTGTGTTAATTTTTACTCTTGGAATGATCTATTGGATAATTTACCATTGTTTTGTGATGAGTTTACTTAGATACCCTCTAGCTGGTTTTCAGCACTTAATATAAATGAGGACAGTAAGTACAATATCCACAAATGTAACATTAGACCATCCAGAATTCAAAGGTTTCTTGTCTCTTGATGTCTACCTAGAATTTGTAGGAGTAACTTATTTTTCAGCCATTTCACTATGCGACTTTATTACTATAGTGTCAGTAAATCTCTTAAAGCTTGAAGCAAGCACCTTAATTAATAAAAATAATTAGTTAATTCCCTTCGTGCCAATACCCGCGGTCAGAGATAAATAAGTCAGATTGTCAGGGCCAGATTGCTGTCACTGCTCAGTATTTACCAAATAGTTTCCAAAGCCCTAGCTCCAATCACAGCAGGTAGCTTGATACAGTTTTCTGAGATGATTAAAAACGTGTCTTGCACATAATAGGGTTATACAGCTCTCAATCAACTCCAGAGTTCCTTTAAAGGTACTTCTGGATTTAACTTAAATGATTTCCTTTACTTTAAAATTTCTGTGAACCACAGAGGCATGTAAATGTCATTGCACATCCCAGCTCCTGTATGGTAAATCTGGCCGGGAGTGGGTGGTGGTTTTGACCTCAGCATCTTCCTGCTCTTGGTTAGCCTCATTGCACACTAAATCTTGAGCTGAGGTTAGCCTCTGCCAGAGCATGCTTAAGTATTGTTTCTCTTCCTTTTGTGACAGGCTTCCATTGTAATAGTGTTAAGTTATGTCTGCATCATCTTTTCGAGGTTCATAATTTCACATTTTATCTTTGTCACCATTCCCAAGAGTTATTCAAGCATAGGTTTGTTGCTTAAATTGACTTTGAAAATTAAAAAGAGTAACATGGACAAAAACACAGACTTCAAAACCCTCTGTAGAACATCTTGGTTTCATGAAATAAAATATATAATCTATCAGCTTCAGACGAATAAAACAATTTTTCCAACAAAACCCCCCGTGTGATATTCCGTTTAACAAGGACTTCTACTTTGTATTTCTTTTTCTAAATGTCCACTTTAAAACATCTCTTGATTTCTAATTAAGTTTTCTTAAAACCAACCAAACTTTCTATGTTTGATCCTACTTTAATATTCCTGTAGCTTATTCTGAAAACATTTTTATGAGTATATTTCTTGAACTAAATCTATGAAAATGGTCACTAGACATTTATGGAAAGCAAACTGCCCCAGAAATTTCCAACATTATAATAAAATATGCAGAAAATATCTGTGCATCTTAATTTAAATAAAAAGTGGCGAAGGAAAGGTAGCTTACCCCAAAAGTTTTCTGGCCATGGGCTCCCTAAACTCGTTGTGTTATTGGCCATAATGTCCACAAGAAAAAGAAGGAGCCAGCGTGTCCAAAACAGGCAGTTTGAGTCTATGCCCTTGTGGCTCAGCAAGAGAAAACTAATTTTCACGCAACACCCCACATATACTTGTGTTTACATAGAAGGAAGCAAGTGTATCGTGTTTCCTGCTTTTCTACTCGAATTAGCAACTGTTTTTCTTATCTTGGAATTCCACATGGCTCCCAGACACAAAACTATTTCCTTCTCGTCATTTCCTCCCTCGTTACTAAGTGCCCTCCTTTCAGCCACATCCAGAGCTGTTTGGGAACAAGAGGCTTTTTCTTGCGTCCCATCTTTCATTTCCATGCAGAGGAAGAGAGCAAGATCTCCATACAGCACTTAACGCTCTCTGTGTGTGACACTGAGCAATAGATGGCTTTCTTATGTTTAAAGTCCATATTCAATTACATTTTTAACCTAACGTCCTTTATTTATAAATCTCAGATATTAAAATTCCTAGGTAGCCTCTTCCTGTATCTGGTATATTGATTTTGAAAACGTATTCATTCCGTTCATTCATACATATTTAAATATGTTTATTTGTGATTTTGTTATCGCTTTCATTGGGATTCCAGTGGTGAGAAAACAAGATCATGTCTACGGAACCCGATAAGGGGAAGAGGAAAGAAAAACGTTCAGTGTTGTCATGCCTGACCAGGGCTGCAGCCATCCCATGCCTGGGGAAATGATAGTTAATGTCCTTCCTGCCTTCATAACACGGCAGCCCTCTGCATCAGGAGACATGGAAAGTGGGGAAAGAGGTGCCAAAAGTCACTTAAATGTACTAAAGTGCATCCCTAGGTTGAAAACCTGTAGCATGCGCTCTCGAGAACTCTCACGGGAACTCTGGGGTGTTGGGATGTGGTCAGCTGAAGGAGCTGTCAGCCTTCTGGCAGTCTGTGACACATTCCCGAGAACCCCGAGAAAGACGAAAGGGCAAAGTGACAACTAATTTTGCAGCCCAGTTCTCCAAAATTGTGGTGGTTTCTGCTCATTTTTATCAATTTTCATAGATTTAAGTTAACTAGAAATTTACCAGAGATAAAAATATACACAACTGATGACCTCAAAGAGAATGGAACAACTGAAGAAAACTTGAGAATCCACTGAACAAACTTTATGATATTTCTATCATATGATATTTTTGCCAATGTTTATTTCCACACTTTCTCGTAAATAACCATGCCACTGCTCAAGAAAGTCAAAAGGCCCCACATTTTAACAGTCCGCTTTAATTCTTAATATTATTGACAAGGTGAGTACAAATTGGAACTTGAAAGAACTTGCTGTGTCTAGATACAAGTATGTTGAAATACACCCCATCTTTCTAAGCATAAAACAGTACTCTTCATTGCTGTATGTACTTTAAATGTGTGTTTTATGTAACCAATGGTTACTTATTGTCAAATAAATTCTACTTAAGTATTCCTAACTTTTATCTGATCTATTCAGATTGATTTGTGGGGTGGAAGGGAGAACTCCCACTTTGTCTGTGTAGGAAGAGGACTTATTCTGTCTCAGGGTTGGGATAGAAGCCGAGACTTCCTGTCATTGTTCTTGTTTTAGTTATCCAGATTTTCTGCCAATACATTTTCATTTTTGCAGATGGCCAGAAGAAAACTTGTTTTCTGTCCCTTTATGACCTAGGGATTCATTTCTCTTGTGTTGAAAGCTTGTTGGTCGCTTCAGCTATTATCTGTGCATATAACTCATGTGGTAAAGATTTGTGCTTTTCTCTGGCACAGATCCACACACATGACTGCTTGTGTCTATGTGATTTTCAGGTCCCATGACTTATCCTGCCATAACAGGAAGGGGATTTCTTTCTTTACAAAAATGTCAGGTCGGCCTTCAGTTGTTCCCTGTTTCACAGCTTGGCTGTTTTGCCTGTAGTTCTTGGCTCGAGTTATCTCACCTCAGACATTCCAGGAATCACTTGCTGCTTGTCATCCAGGCTTCTACCAGAAGTCAGTGCTAGGCTCTTGCCCCTGACCCTCAGTGACTGTTTTATTCAGAGCACTTCACACCGTATGACTTTATGCTGTATGTCTTAGTCAGTGTTCTGTGGAAGAGACACCATGACCATGGCAATTCTTTAAAGGAAATCATTTAATTGGGACTAGTTGAGAGTTTCAGGTGTTTAGTTCACTATCATAGTGGGGAACATGGCAGAATGTAGACAGACATGGTGCTGGAGAGGTAGCTGAGAGTTCCACATCCAGATCCACAGGCAAGAGGAAGAGAGAGAGATACTGGGACTGCCTTGGGCCTTAAAGCCCACCTCCAATGACTTGCTTCTTCCAACAAGGCCCCACCTATCCAATGAGGCCACACCTCCTAATCCTTTCCAAGTAGCACCTCTCCTTTATGACCAACCATTGAAGTCTATGAGTGCAAACAGAGACTGCACTTTTTTTCCCCAGCTGCCAGACCCAAATAATCACACAGAAACTGTATTAATTATAGCACTGTCCAATGGCTCAGGCATATTCCTAGTTAGCTCTTACATCTCAAATTAACCCATTTCTATTAACCTATATATTGGGACCCTAGTCTATATGGATGCACAGCTTCCTAGGCCTGGATGTAGGGGAGAGGGCCTTGGACTTCCCACAAGGCAGGGTTCCCTGCCCTCTCTCAAGCAAGGAGTGGGAGGAAGGAGGGTGAGTGGGGGAGCAGGAGGGGATTGGGAGGAGGGGAGGAAGTGTAAATTTTTGAATGGAAAAATAAAAAATAAGTCTCGCTTCCTGAGTGATCACATCATGAGATACTATCTGCCTCAGGTGCTCTCCAGAGCCCAGCTGAGACAGGTTTGTGGCCTTCAATCTCCAGAAGCGTGGAGCTTAATAAACTTTTTTATTTATAATGTGTTCTGGTTTAGATCCGTTGTTATAGCAACACAGAATGGATCAGTTGAGGAAATGTGTTAATCTTGATATTCATTTCTATCTCTACTGACTAAAACAACAATAGCAACACAGTAGAACTTCACTACATAATTGTTAAATAAGAGAGCATAATAATCTGAAGATATCTAACATGGAAATACTTCTGATATGCCTAGTCAGGTTAGTAAGTAAGTCACCTAATGCTTCAAAATAAAAATTGAACAGCTCTGTTCATAGATTTCAGTATTTAAAATTTTGATATAACTTGATAGGAAAGAGCATTGCCAAATTTAAGAGAAGAGGCACGACTGACTGTGAATGTCCTGTCTACCTTTCATTTTTCAGACCTAACACGGATTTCGTGAGTTTCACATTAACTGATCCAGATGAAGTGTTTGAGCTGAGTGTGGTCTTAGAACATAAGAGAGCCACTTCTAAAAGTAAAAAAAAGATCTAAATCTGTTTTAAGAACGTCAAGTTTGAAAAACAGTAAACTGAGGGCTAAAGTGAAATGAATGCACACCGTGGCTTCCCTCTTTAGATATCTGAAAGTCCATCTTCTTTCTCCTTAAGCTTCCCCACTCTGGTGGGGGGGGGTGCAAAGTTAAGAAAGATCAAACCATCAAAATCAGATCACTTATGTGAAAAAAGAACTGCTGGGTGAGATGAGTTTACAGAATGCAGTGGGGGAAGAAGGAGCGCCTTCCTGCGTTTTATTTCACAGTGAATTTGTCCTGTGAGGGCCTGGGTGGGGCCATGGAGAGAACGGATTGAAGCATGGCATCTGGGCATAACGCTGAACCGCAGGAAGCTGGGGTGTCTTGTGTTCTGGAGCTGGTACCACTGAGTCAGATCCCCCAGACCTCTGCCGAGTCACGTCTTCTGCAAAGACAATTCTACATCTCCCTTTCTAATGTACATTCCCTTTATTTACTTTTCTGCTTCGATCACTCTGACCAGAATTTCTGGTATGGTGTTGACACCCTTGCCTTATTCCTGGTCTTAGAAGAAATCTATCCCCCAATGTGACCCCAGTGGACGCTCATGTCTATGGAAGGATTTTAGATATGTACTTGGTTACGTTGAAGTCTCTTCTGTGAGTATTTTGTTGAGAGTTTTTCTAGTGGATGGCTATTGCACTTGGTTTGTTCTTCTGTAAATGTTAAGGTGACCTTGTGGTTTTTACACTTCTGTTGAGATGACAGGTCCCATTGAGTTCTCTTTCATAGGTTGAGCCATTACTGCATCTCTAGAATAAGTTACTCCTGGTCACAGGTGTATAATCCATTCAGCATGCTCCAGGATTTATTTGCTAGTATTTTGTTGACGATTTTTGTATCCTTATTAGTCAAAATGAAACATGTACTAAGTTTCTTTTCTTTTTCGTGCTGCGGCTTTGGCGGCAGAGAGATGCTGTCCTGGTGAAATGCATTTGTTTGTAGTTTGTTTCACAGCACCAGGGACTGAAGCTAGGGTCTCCCTTGTGCTGGGCAAGTGTTCAACCATATTGATCACAAAGGGACTTTGGGAAAGCTTATAATATTTTAGAGGAGAATTTAAGAAATTTGGTAGTATTTTTGAAAGTATAAATTCAGTATATTAGCAAGGATATAAAAATCATCACGCAGACCGAGGCAGGTGAAACATACCCACAGTCCAGCCTGGGTCCTCACAGTACAGACTGTCTGAAGTCCTCTATAGGCCCACCAGGCTCTGTAAGGTGCCATTATGATGAGAAAACACATGGTGAGAGAAAGAACCACCTCAGCCTATTGCTCACCGTCTTTGCTTCTTTAGTTCTTCCTCTTTCCACAAGTAAAGACAGTGAGCAATAGGCTGAGGTGGTGGGCTGCTGGCCACACCAGGCCAAGGTGACTCCTGGGCCTGGGCTGCTGCCAAAGGCCACGTCTGTGTCCATAGATGATGGGGAAGTTCAGCCAATCACATTTGGCTAGGGCGTGGCCTCCTGGA
>LOEQ01003563.1:54278-72316 GCA_001685075.1 Bramus lutescens | reverse complement strand
AAAAGGTAGCGAGCAATAGAAAATGCCTGATGTCAATCAACATTTGCCCCCCGTACGCTTGCAAGGGTGGTGCGCAGCAAAAGTCAACCACATAAGCTTCATCCCCAGACCTTCCAGTGAGTGCAAGGAGGGAATGGCCCCTTCTCGCCAGAAGATGGCAACATGCAGCTGCTTCCTACCTCTGCTGTGGGTACTGCTCTGGATTCCCTGCAAGGGCTCCTGCATTACAACTGTGAATAGTGCAGCACTTCAGCCACGTGCACCAGGCACGCTCAGCCTGCTCTGCCCCCAGGCAGTGCAGTCGTTGTCAGAGTTGGCTTCACCAGTGCTCCACTGTTAGGAAATGTTAGGAAAAATCTCAACTCCGAAGGCTCTGGAAAGCGATCCTGGGATTTCCTTGAACTTTATCCTTCCTTATTTTCAACAGTGCACAAGGCTCAACAATAGTAAGATTCAGGGCTGTAGAATAGGACTATCCTAGCAAAATTAGTGGGTTTAGTATATACTAATATATACTATCAATCCGTTGAAATTTTCACACAATGTATTTTGGTCATATTCACTGCTAATCTCTCCCTAATTTCTCCCAGATCAACTGTCTCTGCTGTAGGAAGTCTTACAGCTTGTGGTTACCCACCTACTGGGGCGTGGCCTCTTACACTATATATGCTGATGTCAAAACCTGAGTCTGCCCCTTCTTCTTCCCCTACCACTCTTTCGGGTTGCTGTTCTCCATTCAAGCAGAGAATTCTGATTTGCACGTTTACCCTTAAATAAATAACCATCTATTTCTCAATTCTGAGCTAGTGTGGGATTTCTTTTAAGCGTCCATTTCACATGCCTCCTCTCTGCTTGACCCCTCTGCAGTTCAACTCTTCTGTATTTTAAGGAATAAACTCGCTCACAGCAGGCTCCTGGTCCTCTGGCTCCTACAATCATTCTGTCCCCCACCTTCCACATTGTCCCTTGAGCTTCAAGTGTAGGGATTGTGTTATCAGTGTAGTAATTGGTGACCAGCACCAGTTGTAGCTTTCTGCAACAGTCTCCCTCTGCTATGAAAGAAGGTTCTTTGGTGTGGGCTGAGAGCTGCATGTATCTACGAATGTATGTGTTTAGAGTACATTGAGAGATTATCCTGGAGGAGGAAAGCAGCAGATGTAGGCTGTCTTCTAGGATCCATGGCCTCGCCAAACATGGTGGTTGGCCAAGTTTACAGTGCTGGGCATGAACTCTCTCCTACTGAGTAATGATTTAAGTTCATCAACTGGGTAACTATTGGTTACTCCCAAGATATAAGTGCCTCTATTGCACTTATGAATATCTTGCTAGTCAGTGTTGTGATATGTGGGCTTTATAGACGGATAGGACTATTGATTATTTTTTTCTATTGACAGTGTGCATAGCTCCTTCCAGTACTCTGAGACTAGTACTCAGGGAGGAGGCTTCTGGGTCAGGTTCAGATATACTCCCCCAAGCCCGGAGGGGGGGGTCTTCAGCAATGAAAAGACTTACCTTCTTTTTCTGAACAGTACCAAAGGCAACCACAATAATCTATATTTCTTGGGCGTGAGATTTCTTAGAGTCCCATGACTAACAACAACAAAAAAGAGGTTTTATTATGAAGCTATTTTATCTTAAATATTTGTGTGTTGTGTATAACATTAGACAAATTTTTAACTTTTCTCAAATGTGCCATATACCTTCTTTCTTTTCTTTTTCTTTCTTTTTTTTTTCTTATTCAGTTTTTCGAGACAGGGTTTCTCTGCAGCTTTGAAGCCTGTCCTGGAACCCACTTGTAAACCAGGATGGCCTCGAACTCACAGAGATCCGCCTACCTCTGCCTCCTGAGTGCTGCATCAAGGAGTCAGAAAGAGAATTAAGCACAAAGGTAGCAGAAATGAAGAAATACACACAACATGTATGAACAAGACTGATAGTTCTAATTAGAAGACTAAACATATATCTCTTATATCAAGAAATATACATACTTTTCTCCACAGGTCTGAGAACCCAAGTGTGGTATTCCAGTTGCTGAATGTGGCTGTTATAGTTAGACATTCCAGAAAAAGCAAAGTCACCGTATGACGAGCCGGTGTACCTTGCTGTTCAGTTTTGGGAAGAAGCCCATTTAGCGCTTGGCTACTATTACCCCCCTTTGAGTAAGAAACAAAATAGCATTTGTGCCCTTCTATGTCATGTTTACTTAGGGCAAAAATTCAGTTATTCTCAGAAAAGCCAGAGGGTTTCCTTTTTCTTGGGACTCGTTAGCTCCAGCAGGAGGCTGGCAGGAAGCAAGCAGCTGGAGAGGCCAGTCTGTCTGTTCCACAGTGCTCTTTCTCAGCAGGACCAGTCCTCTGCCTCTCAGGAGACTCTCAGCATGACTACTGGCCTCTGCCTGGGGACTAGACCTGTGATCACATCAGGAACATTTAAGCTGTCAACCGGTCTTAATTCCAGAGACACTGCTATCCAGTAGCCCCCAAGATCCTTTACATACTTTAAGTACTATCTAGAACTTGATGTCCACACAATTAAAAAATATTTTTAATACGTAACAAATCTAGAAAGAAACAAACTTGAACTTAAAAACAAAACAGAAACAACAAGAAAACCCACAAAAATACACCTATTTCCTGGCGGTTTTAATACTCCTTTAAAATTATTCTCTCAGAGAAAAAAGATTAGTATGGCAGTTGGAGAAGTCTTAAAAAGAGTAATTTCTGCTGGGAAACTAAACAAAGAGGGATGCACTGGGAGTTATCTCTGAACTAGCCAGCCTTCCTTTTTTAAAATTTATTTAAAATTTTTTATTCATTTTAAATACCAATCAGAGTTCCCCCTTTTTCCCCTCCTCCTATTCCCCCCTCCTCTCTACCACTGCATCCCCATCCACTCCCCAGAAAGGGTAAGGCCTCCCATGACTAGTCAACAGATCCTGGTACATCAAGTAGAGGTAGGACCAAACCCCTCCCCACTTGCATCAAGGCTGAGCAACACACCCCACCGTAGGGAATAGGCTCCCAAAAGCCAGTTCATACACCAAGGATAGATCCTGGTCCCACTACAAGGGACTCCACAGATCAGGCCATACAACTGTCACCTGCATGCAGAAGTCCGATGCAGGACCCCCAGGTGTCAGTCCAGGAGCTCAGCTGTCTCTGTGGGTTTTCCTGATATGATCTTGACCATCCCCCTTGCTCATGTAATCCCTCCTCCCTCTCTTTGACTGGAGTCCCAGAGGTCAGCCCAGTGCTGCCAGTTTTCTTATAAAAGATTACTGAGTTCTGGCTGCTAGAGAATAAAAACAATTTTAAAAATAAGGTTGCAGTGCTTACTGAAACAATTAAGCAAAGGTTGTCACGGAGCAAACTAACCAAGAGGAAAGCTAAAAGAGAATGTTTAGTAAAGGCATCAGGCTATCATTACCTAAAACCACCAGGCAATTATAGCATAGCTAAGAGAACTAGAGATCATGTGCTTTCTGCCATTAGCTGATGCTACACACCCTACAGCACTCATGGAATACTAGCCAGGATTCTGCCTGAACTTACTGGAAGCTTTCAAGCTAACTTCTCCTATATGAACTATGGCTCTATGAGGAAGCAAAGCCATCATCCAAGGTGTCAGTGTTAAGGTTAATTTTATATGATAGCATGACTGGGTAAAGGGAAACTCAGACTGAGTGCTATTTCTGGAAGTGTCTATAGGTGTACTTCCAGATAAGTGTATCCAGTCAATAATAAACTCAGTAAAGAGGGTTTTCTTTCGCATGTGGGCATTGTCCAATCCATTCACAAGGTCAGAGAAAGGAGAAATTTGTCTTTTTGATCCTTGTTTGTCAGCATGTGTGAGGATAACCCTTTTCTCTCTTAGATAGGGTTTATGTGTTCAGCTTTCCCAATCCTAGGGTCTTCATAAGTGGACTGTGATCATAGAAGCAGCTGTCTTCTGAATCTTTGCCTTACAGACAGCTGATGGTGGGAATTCTAGCCTTCAAAAATCACATGAGCCAATACTTCACAATAAATCTCATTAAGTAGATAGGTAGATAGACATGTTGATGGTCATTAAATAGATAGATGAAGTGTGTATGCATCTATGTGAGTTCAAGAATGAAACCAGTAAAGAAAACCGTGCAGCAAAGGAGAACAAGTTGGAGCATCAGAGCTGCCCCTCCCACTCCACCATGTCTATGCAACACTAGAGTGAGTGACATCCCTGGGTAGCACAGGAATGAAGTGACAGACGTGAGTAGGGTGAGGAGACGCAAATGTTATGATGTCTCCTGAAGTATCTGAATTTGCTCAATGCAAAAATTAAGGTTTCTCTTGCAAATATTGGTTGGTGTTCAAGAATAAAACTCTCCTGACTTTGGTAATTGAGTTTCTTATTTGTGGGGACTCCTCTTGAGTTACTTTTTAAGCAACAACTCATTTATATAACTTCCATTTATATACTTAGAAGTCTAGAAGATATTTTTTTAAAGCAGAAAAAAAACAGGCGATCCAAGGATCAGCAGCCACATGAGAAGAATGGCTATAGTAAAAGAGAAGGAGAAACAATAAACAAAATGTTATCAGAGGAACCTGAGCTATTTCCAGTGCTCAGGTTTTAGCACCTGAGAGCTGTTTGAGTTGTTAGAGCGTATATAACACAGGTGCTGTGGCGTGATGCGACAAAGAACATTTCAAGATGAAAATGATGATTTTTGTAAAAAAAAAATCATAGCAAAAGGTTGGGTAAAATTGCTCTCTAGAATGAATAACAGATTTTGAAAATAGTAGTAGAAATAAGAGAGAAAATTACCCGCCAAATCCAACATCTAGTAAACATTCTCCCAGAAAAAGAACAGAGATGAGATCACTGGGCTTAAAATGTAGAAGAGGGGAGCTCAAGGAGGACGCACCCAGCCCATTTAACAGAGAAAACTCCAAGCTGAGCCAGGAGGGGTTACTCATCCTCTTGACATTTCAGAATATTGAAGAAATTATTTTAACTGCTATTGAGAAGAAAAAGGAACATTTACAAAGAAATGGGGCCCATCAAATTTCTCTTTCACATCGTGTCTTAATTTCACATGTTCCGCTATGTTTGATAGCACCACACACACACACGGTGTGTGTGTGTGTGTGTGTGTGTGTGTGTGTGTGTGACATCTTCCTGTGATGTAGGCTGGGTTCTCAGTACAGTGATATTGGAAATTGGTGGGGCCTTGAGGAAGTGGGGTGGGAAGTGTAGATCTAAAGTCATTTCATGTTCTCTCCTTGGAAGATGTTAAGAAAGGAATTGTGAGGGGTGAGGTGCTATCACGGCATCCTGGGTTCCCAAGTCACACACCAGATCCCTGTTTTAAAATGTGATCACAGGACATATGACAGGTATGGTTTTTTTTACTGTTCTTCATCAGAACTTTAACAGAGCCAAGTCAACACCAGCACCAAGCATTAAATCCCTAGAAGTGTGGCTAAATAAACTTTTTCTCTATGAGCTTCCAAGCCTCATACATTTATCATAGCAATGACCTTAGTTATTATTTTAAAGAGTATGCAAAAGACTGCAGGACACCTGTAATGTGAAACACGGATGATAAAAGCTCAGAGACTGATATTAGGGTTCAACTTGAAGACCAGAAAAGCGAAGCAGCCAGCCACTGGCTCTTACTGCAACCTCAGTCTAAACATGGTGATCCTGCTTCCAGGAAACCTCAGAATAAGCCTGAGACTGAGAGATGTCTCCTCCTGTTTTAGAATCCTCTCTGGTTCTGGAATTAAGGGTGTGCGTTGCTACTGCCTGGTTTCTACGGCAAACTAGTGTGGTTACTAGGACTAAAGGTGTTTGCCATTTCTGTCTGATCTGTAAGGCTGACCAGAGTGGCTGTTTTCCTTTTCTGATCTACAGACAAGCTTTATTTAATAAAATACAAATGAAATGCCGCTACAGTAATGGCAATAGAATAATGAATTCATGGAAGACAAACTCAAGATGCATTCAGCAAAAACAATTCAAATGGACAAAGTAAGAACACACAGCCTTTGTGTGCAGATTTGACCACTAGTCAGCATTTTTTGAGGAGAAAAAATGGGTTCCACTGAAGAAGGGGTCAAGAAACTGAAGCTGTTGATATACAGTAATCTTCATAGATGTGTTAGCTGGAGGGTCACATAAAAATGCAATTGCTCATTTCAATTTTAGTACTTGGCCACAGTGGAAACTGTCTCAGCCAGAACCTTCTCAAGAGAAGCTAAAGCTGTGGCCAGGAGTCCCAGGAAGTAGATAGGCCCGCTGTTTCTAGAAGTGACTGGATTTTGTTTTGAATCTGGATGACTCAATGTCAGGGATACTCTTCATCCAGGTCTACTTGCTGCCTGGCATGATACATGTACTGTAGCTCTCTCACTTTCTGTACATGTCTAAGATGCTGTCTACCAACATATTTAAACCCAATGTCTCAGATGTCTAGGAGAGACAATACAGCTAGTGCCTGGTAAACCTCTGCTGGTTTTCTCAGGAAGAGTGAGGACAGGTCTGGTAGGAAGTGCGGACAGAACCTGGCCCTAAACCTCAGGTTCTCTTGGGATGGTAAACAGTATGCAGTCCCAAATACCTGGGAATGCACAGGTATAAGCACCTCCACCTGAGATTTAGGGGTACTTCCTAGCACTCCATCCACTCATGCCAGATGGGGTACAGAGGGTAACAGTAGATTAACAGCACTTTAGTCAAGTTGTAAAGTCAACCCCTCTTCTATTTCCAGATGTGCTGTCTCAGCTGGTGTAGACACAATAGCCCCTTTAGACTTAGTATGCAGATACTGGCCTGGACATTTTCCCTGTACCCTTGACAAGGCAACTAGGAGCAATTTTCCTTTCTATGAAACATCACAAACCACTACAGAGGAATTATATCAGTTCCCCTGCAATCCTAACAAGCCTGGCCAGCAGATCATTTTGACATTCCCCAGGATGCCACACTGATCCATTGCAGTGATAACACTATTCTAATTGGACTCGGGGAGCAGGGAGCAGAAAGCTCATCAAATCCTTTTGTAATATGTGCTTTTTATTCTGATTCAAAAGATGAGTGTTCTGTAGGTTTAGGAGCCTGCCTCCCTGGTTAAATTTCCTGGGGTGCTATGCTACAAGACATGTCAGGACATCCCTTCTAGTAAAGGGTACCTGTGGCTGTGCCTTATCAATCTCACCCCAGAATAGAAAGGGCAATTCTACTCTTATACACCCATGTAGTGCTTTATATGGCTAATTAAAGAAAAGCTTGCACCTAGCATGAAAGATAATTTCTCCTGTGCCTGCTCAGGTGAAGTGAACGGTGCTGTCTTATGCCACAGTTGGAGACTTCCTGGGGAAAATGTCATGATGCTTAATCATTCCACTTGGGGGACTTTGTAGGAGTGTCTACTCTGGACTGAACCCGTTAATATACAGTGAGCATCGAAGATTCTCAGTGATCAAGTAGGCAATAGTACTTTTTCTGGGGGAATCTCAACTCCCTTCACTTCCATCGGCTACTTAAGTGCTTTCTATGAAATGATTGTGGAGGTTGTGTTTGAACTTCTCTTATTAAGCTGACTTTTTGGTTGCAGCTGCCGAGTGCCTGGTCTGCAAGCAATAGCAGCTAACCCTAATGTCTAAAACTCCATTCCCCAGAGGATGGGTGAGACACCCAGTGACAGCCTGATTGTCTTGGACCACTTCCATCACTGGCTTTAACTATCTACACAGAAAAATGAAGACAATAACTATGTAGTAATTTGCCACCTTTGTTCACAGACTTCTTCAGTGCCACTGTCTGGATAGTAAAAATGACTACTTATTTGGCAGAATTCTACATATCACCACTGGGTAGATAAGTTGCACTTTTGATTTTTCTTTGTGCTGGAGTAGACCCCAAGGACTTGTACATGTTAGGTAAGTGCTCTACTAAGGATCAAATTCCTCATCCTCAAGAGGACACAATTTATAGTCAAGGATATTTGAAAACAATTTCACCCCTTTAAAAGCCACTGATCTGACACATGGTCATCATCTAGGTGGATGGATTCATCCTCTACCACTTGACTGAAGGGTGGATGGTAATGATGGATCCCACCACTCTAGGAGCATGGAGACAGCATCCTGAGAGACTAAGTTTCTGTCTCACAGAAAGCAGTGTATGCCATAAATTGAACTGGCCGCTGTCACTCCTCATGTCTGTGAAATAAGAGGCAAAAAAGAGGGGTTTTTCTTTGCTGAGTGTCGCAGGGGTCCCAATCCCAGGAAAGATGGTTTATTGTTATCCAATAACATTGGATATTGGAGGTGTCAGTTTATTGGGACATCATTATCTGCTAATGCTTGGCATTCCAGAATTAACTACTGCAGCAACGTATTAAAGACAAAGACCACTAAGACTGTCCACTTGGATCATCTACCAGATGAGGAGTCTTTCCAGTAGAGAGGCCAGTAGAGAGTAGCAGCTTACAGATTCACAACTATGGGCATTATTCCTATTACTTAAAGTTTACTCCCTTTATGTCTTAGACACCTTTTATTCAACTTAACTTTTTGTGTATGACGTATATCTTTGTATAAGGTGTATACGTGGACGTGACTTTTACATGTGGTATTCACAGGACAATGTTCTGTCTGCATTCTTGTAATCTACTTTCTTTGAGACAAGGTCTCTTTTGTTGTTTACTGCTGTTTATCTAGGTTAACCACCCTTTGACTTTTGGGGGATTTTCCCGTTTCTGCCTTCCATCTTGCCCCATTGAATTCCAGTTTTCCTGATTCATGTTCTCCTGATTGTGTAATGAGTTCTTCATTCACCGAGCCATTTCCCAATCTCCGAGACACTTTTTATCAGGACATGCATCTGACTAAATTTTAGTTCTCAAAGAGTGTGACTGAACCGACATTACAGCACAGTTGTTGGTGGGAGATCAGAGCCGTTGTCCACATAGTCAGGAAACCTAGACAAGTGGCAAAGAAATACAAGAATCCCAACCTTTTACCTAAAAGAACAATGGGGAATCATTAACTCCAAGACAAACAAAGACTTATGCAGAGAATGATGAGAAGCCATTGGATAATCCGTAGACCCATTGTGAACACCACTTACTGAGGTTACTTCAATCAGACTCAGATTTAACTCAGGAAGTATAGACTCAGGAAGGATAAGTGTACGGGAGCAACAGAAGGGAGCCCAGGGCTAGAACGAACTGCTTATCTTCTATGATGAGAACTTGGTGATGCCCGAGGTAGCAACATCAAGAAGTTGGGGCAGGAGACATGACTCAGCAGTTGCGAGCACAGGATGCTCTTCCAGAGGATCTGGGTTTAGTCCCAGCACCTACCTGTCAGCTCAGCACTGTCTGTATGTAACTCCAGTTCTAGGACACCCAATGTTCTTTTCTGGCCTCTCACCTGCATACACATGACATACAAATGTATACATAGGCAAAAGCACATAAGATAAATGCTTTTAAACACTAATAATGAACAACACGAGCTTGTTGTTTACAAAGGGAGGTAAGTACAAATGAAACATTGCTATTTTTCTAACATAATTCCCCCAGAGAAGGAGAAATAAGAGAAGTAAGGATGAAGGGCTGCATTTTTTAAATATTAGACTTCTATCCTAAATATTTTGGTAAATCATTTGTAAATACACAACAATTCAAAATACAAATACCTTAGTAGGGCTGAAGGAGACCAAAAACAGCAGCTAACAAGGGTAATTGTCTTTTTACTCTCCTATAGGTAAAGAGAATGAATTTTTGGGACTAAGCTTCTCCAAGAATGAGTATTGCTATACTGTTGCCTAAGATAATTTTGTTTGTTGTCTATTTAACTTTTTGTCACTATTCTGCGTATCCAAGTTTTACTTTTGTTTCTTTAAAGAACAAGGAGGACCTTAAACGGAAAGTGTAGTGTTTTGCTTTTAAGTTGTAAGGTGATGAGGGGACAGCCCGTTAGTGTTTGCTGTGTAATCATTACGATCTCGCTTTGGACCTTCAGCATCCACTTCAAAGCTGGGCATAGTGGTGTGTGTTTGTCACCCTCAGCTAGGGAGATGGAGGCAAGAGAACACCTGGATCTCTTGGCTTGATAACTTAATTTTTTTAGAAAATAAATCAGAACACAGTACTCATCTATATACCTTGTTTATGTTTTGCTAGTTTTAGTAGATGACTTGCATGTAACGAATAAGTGAAATTATTTCCAACAATTATTATTTATAATAATTATCTGTCCAGAAGTCTCTTGAAAGGTTCAAGCGAGGCACTGATGTCAGAGTTGAAGTTGAGAGCCAGTATTCATGTTCAGTGACAAATAGTACATAAATAATAAGTAACACATAAACAAGCCTTTTTTCTATGTCTACCAGGGCATGTTGTTCAAAATCTAAAGAGAATGCATTTTACTCACATTACACAGTTCATTTCTTTTATCTGCTTTGCTTTGGTTTGTTCGTTGGGGGAGGAGAGAAGAGAGATATTTCAACACCATGAATACAACACCTCTTTCTGAAACTTCCTCCGATATTGCTGTTTCATCAGCTCTGCAGACAAAGTCAACAGACTCTCATCTGCCACTCTAAAGAAACGTTAAAATATGGCTAAAGTTGCCAGACTATAGTTCACATGACCAGCCTCCACCTCCTGATGTTGGCCATGGAGTGTACAGCTTTCTTCCTAGCCAGTTTCTAAGTATAGCTGTGTCTAACTGCCTGCAGAGGTCGCCTAGAGTGTCAGTGTTCAAACCTCATTCCACCTCAGGAGAGTTGGAATATGGGATGCTGGGTTAGGGGGAAATTATCCACATCTTTGGGTAATTTAGAAGTTCTATGTAGAAAATTTTGCTGTTGCATAAACATATCAGATTTGGCAAAAGACTCTCAAATCGTTCAACTTAAATAATCTCCATCATAAGAAGTATCCACAAATTTGTCTAAGTCATCTTTAACATAGTATTTTATGTGGATTCCCTCATTTTTACATTTATATTAATTTATTTATATTTTAGTAGCTCTTTGGAAGAAAGTATTCCAAAAGTACATTGAATGAACAGTTTGTAAATTGGTTTGTCTTTGTGTTTTCTTCCTTCAAAATACATTGCCTTAAAATTATTCCCATGCATGTAAATCTTCAAGCAAAAACTTGGACATAATGCTTCTTTCTTAAAACATGCGTGCATGTGTGTGTGTGTGTGTGTGTGTGTGTGTGTGTGTGTGTGTGCAGGTTAATGAGAGTGTTTCTGTGGGTACCCATATAGATGGAGGTCAGAGGACAAATTACTAGGTACAATTTTTTCTTTCTACCCTGTGGCTCCTAAATATGGAACTTAATTCATCAGATATGATCTCAAGCACTTTTACCTGCTGGCCCAGACATAAGGACCAGACAGCAGATAGCCGAGGGAGGAGCATTAGCCAAGATAAACAGAGGAAGTGGTAAATAGATAAAAGAGTCAAAAAGAACAATTGCAATAGCAATACAGAAAGAGACAGAGGTGTGCCACACAGGGCAGGGAGGAGTGATGGGAAGAATTTGTTTCCTGGGATTCTCTTAAGGAAGATAAGACCCACCAAACGAAGATCAGACTTTCTGCTAGCTTAGCAGTTTGGAGGAGATAGGAGAAACAGAGGGGCGGGGTGGGTATGGATCTGGAGGAAATACAGAAATGTGCATAGACAAAGGCCTACTTTTCCCTTCACAGAGCACCTTTTCGTGTGTCCTCCAGCCTTTACCTGTGAAATTCTGTCCAAGGCTATCTCCTTCCAACTGCTGTCAGCTTGCTTCAGAGCACAGCGTCGCCCACCTAGGAACTCAGTGATCGTCTTGCATGACTTTCAGGTCCCTCTGCTTTGCACCGAATGATGCCTCCTTTCCAACCTACATGTGAAGCCCTAGCCCCAAAGGGCCTGTGCTAGGTGACAGGGTCTTTAAAGGAATGATTAAGGACATGTGAGCTCCCAAAGATGGAAGCTATAGTAGCTACTTTTCTGGTTACACAACATGACCAGAGCAACTTCTAGAGGGAAGCATTCATTTGAGCTTATAAGTTACAATCAATAGGATCCATAATGGTAGGAGAGGCACAGCAGCAGGAAGCTGGAGCAGGAAGCTGAGGGAACACATCCTCACTGACAGAAAACAGACAGTAACCAGATGTGAGGAAAGTTTCATACACTCCAAAACCCATTCTAATGACCTACTTCCACTAGCAAGATGTCATGTATTAAATACTCCATAACTTCCCCAAGCATCACCACCCATCAGGGGCCATTGTTCAAATATGTGAACCTCTGGGGAACAATTTTCATATGAATGAATCACCAGAGGCCCTAATCAAAGTGTTAAATCAAAGACCCACAGTAGCCCTATTGATATAACCAAGAGAAGCATTGTAAATATAGCTTATAGTTACAAACTCTTCACTCTGAAGATTTCTATTTTAATTATGTGTATATGTGTGTCTGTTGGTGGTTTTATGGATGGGGATACAGTACCAGAGGAGGCCAGAAGAGGGTGTCAAATATCCTGGAGCTGGAGTTACAGATGGTTGCGAGTCACCTAATGTAAGTGCTGGAAACCAAACTTGGATCCTCTGCAAAAGCATTATGGGCTCTTGGGCATTGAGCCATTTCCTCAGCCTCCAAACTTTTTTTCTTATTGGTGGGGTAGTACACACTAGGTTAATAATTAAAAGCATATCATTGACAGTGCATAGACAAGTAACTTGTCCCTAACTATCATGACAAAATATGCGACACATTCATAGACTCTACTCCTGTATGACTAGATGCGTCAGGGCTGTGTACAGCTGCATTGCTGCCTGTATGCAGGCATCAATGTCACAACCTCTTACATGGAGAAAAATTTTAGCTAGGAAGTCTTAAAAGTCAAGCAATACTCCATTAATTATTGAAACATCTTTCTGTACCTGCTGTCCTAAATTATAGCTGAAGACAAACATCTGGATGATTAAGATAGTTGAACCACACCTTAATCACTGGAGCAGAATATTTATATGCATATGATTGTATATTAAAGTGTTCTTTAGTACATTTGTCTACTTTGGGAGATGGTAGATACAGTAATAATTTTCTCAAAATTTCCTGCTAAGGTCAATGAGCAAACTGTAGAGAATGCTGGTTAACTGTGTCTCCAAGGTTCATCAGCTTCTCTTATCTTCCTCACAATCTTCAGACTTGGATTCAAAGACTGTCCAGTCCACTCTTCATGTGTCCCACCACTGTTTGTGTGTCCCTTTCTACTCTGAAGTCTGCCCTGGAAGAAGGACTGCCCTTGACCCAGTGGTGCCTGCCATCTTCAGACTAGTGTGGTCTGGACAAGAGGAGCCCGGTAGAAGAGAAGAAGAGAACATTGAGTATTAACTCCACCAGTTCCTGCCCTGAGCTGCTTTGAATGCTCCCACTAATATGTTCCGTGTGACTCACTGAGTTCTAATGACCACCCTCTCTCTCTGATTTCCTCCCGGTCTATGGTGACAAGGGATCTTCTGGTGTCTAGTCTAAGGTCCTGTGCTATGTCAAATGTTTCAACTATGCTGAATTCACACTTTGTGCTCTGACACTTTCAGGGGACAAAAGCAAACACACCACCTCATACTGTCCTAAGGTACTATACACCACTTCTGTTTCTTTTAGTAACAGCACAAATATCTATACCATTCATGTATAGGCCATTTACTTTGGGAAGATATGTCAAGCTGAACACCAGATGCAAACCTCAATTAGGTAGAAGCAAATTAGAACATGTTACTACTCCTCTGGCTACCGTGATTAATGAGAGGGCCTTGCTGAACACATAAGCTAAGACCTTTGCCTGGAGCTTTCATACATTTTTTTCTCAATGAACCAACCAAGGATGTTCTGTCCCCATTATTACTAACAGGCATCCTACAAATGAGTCATCTGAGAAGGAACACAATGTGTGGACAACAGAAGAGACAGGAATGAGATTCTTTGAGGTTGTCAGTGAGCCCCGAAGCATGCTTTCTGGGGTTTCATAGCTTAAAGATTCCTTGGTATGGCTTTGGTCAGAGTTAGCTGGCTTTTCTCTCATTGGGTCACCATGGGTCTGGACTGAAATTTGTTTCCTGTAATTCTCATTTTTTCCAGTTTATCAAGAATGGCTAACCAGATCATCCAGGAAGGAAGAATACACTAATAAGAATAATTTCTATCTCTTAGAGATTCCAGGAAGTGTTTCTGGTGGCCCATAAGCCTGTGCCAGTGAGCTTTCTTAGCCATTCTGGAACACACTTTGGAGGACTCCAATGAAGTTCTCCAAGCCACATCATCTCTCCCCTTTGCAAAGTCATCCTCGGCCTGATGTCATTACTGGCACCATTGTCCTATAAACAAATGTTCAGCTATAAATGATTTTAGGAAATTTGTCATTCACGAGACTGGACAGAATGCTGGTGGCTGATTGAATTACCTTTAGAACAATCTTGAAAATGTTTTAATCCTTTGAAAACAGAGGAAAGACAGATGATATTAATATACTTAAGAAAGGAGAGAAGATTCCAATCCATCTAAGCAGAGATGCTGACCCAAGGGGAATATGACCAGCATCTTGTGGTCTCAGAAATGCACTTCTTACAGACTTTGCAAAGCTGTCAACTTACCAGGGCCCATTTCAGTCATGAAACAATGCATCCAAATTCTCAAAACTACAGTTACAGAAGAAATACTTCTGAGATGCTGAAAGTCCTTCAAACAGAAAGAAAAGCAGCATTTTCTATCACTTTCCATCAGGAAACATTAGATTCTCTTGTGTGGATTACCCATTGAGGATCAGGACATGATTTCTAGTGGGTTTGTTCTTAACCTGACTGTGTTTAATTCATCAATTAGTAGATTCCCACATACATAATAAAGCTGGTACATTATTCACATGGGAGCATACATGAGCTCATATTGGTACATGTATATAGTGATAAGCGGCTCTTCCAACAAATATAAATTAGTGGTCCTATTCAACAAATGTTACCAAGTAATTCTCATGTGTTGAGTGTTTTAAGTGCTGAGAATATGAGTTAGGGAAAACAGTATTTGCCTATTAGAGCTATCAGATAATAAAATATATAAGTGTGTGTACTAAGAGCTAGATGGAAAACTTGGGTACAGGAGAAGTGTCAAAACAGAGCAGAGAATATTTTAAAATGTGCAACGCATTTGTTGTGCAGGAGAGTCTTCACTAAGACAACGATTGTCTGATATAAAGTTAGTTTATAAGCCATAAGTAACTCTCAGAGTTTAATATCCCTGGCAGAGAGAGCATTCTATGAAAAGTTGAAGCAGGAGCTTGTTCTGTGATCTTCAGAAATATTAAGGCATGTATGTGTTTGGTTGGGGGCTTCACCCCAGCTCCTGGCATCCATTTTGGAATATTGGGGGGAAAGCTCCATTTCAAGCCCCCTCCCCTGGGAGTTGCCTCAGTCCAAACTCCACCTCCAAGAAAGCCCGTCAAATGGTGACCCCTCCCCCAGAGAGGGTCAAGACCACTCCCACAGGCTATTTAAACTGCCCCCCCTGCCCCCAGAAGGAACTCGTGGTCCTTCTGGTTCTCCTTTTCCATCTCTGTATTTTCCCAGAGGGCCACCCATTAATGGATGCGCTGGCATCCATTAAACCTGGGACTTTTCTAATTTGGTTTGATTTAGTCTGATTTGGATTATTGCTTGGGCAGAGAGGTTTGTCGGGCTGGCAAAACTAACAGTATGGGTTTGCAGGATCATAAGGGGAGGCTTGTAGTTGAGGAAATCATGTAAGTTATACAGGGATCGCTGAGACTGCTTTGAGTGAGCAAGTGATAACATGCTTTGAACTCATTGTAAAACTAGCTGTAAAGCCCTAACTTAAAATTCGAAGGTAATTTTAATGAAGTTATAACATATTAAAAACATTCAACTTTTGAAAGCAATTTCTCAGTTTTAATTTTAACATTTGCAGAAACCTGTTCAGCTCCAGGTTGCATCTTGCAGGGTGGTATTTTTTGGAATGAGCTTTTTATACAAACTCATTTCTCTTCTCTATCCTGCATCTCAGAAGCCAGAAATCTGGGGGTTGGATTTCCTCAGCATCCCCCTCTTGGGGGCGGTGTTAGATGAAATTCACATTCTGTCTTGCCTTCTTGAAAGATTCAGAAGGCAAAGGAGACAGCTGAGAAAATTTCCCTCCAGCTTCAATGTAGGTCACAGCAGGATCAACACAGAGCATAGCTGTGTGATGCTGGCATTTGCTGCAGTGCCTTGACCTCTGGGTGGCAGCAGCAAGCTGCAGAGAGAGGTCTTCATGCAGCTGCACTGCTTCCTGAAAGCTAAAGGCCCCCACAAGAATGACAGCCTCCCATTTCCTATTAATACTAGGCACCCACATCCCTGGGTCATATGTTCAACTTGCCTTGCTTTCCTTCATGATCCTGACTGACACATTTCATGCCAGGTTAGCTCTAGACCTTCAAAGGTGGGACCCTTGCCATTTAATCTGCTTGTATTTGCCTACATTGATGACTGCTTTAGGTTCTTGAGATCAGTAGCCTGGTTGCAACAAGCTTATTAAAGAGAATCATTTAGGAGATCTGGTTGACTGTGGAGGAAGGGGAATTAGAGCTATGTGGGACACCAGTCACTTCTGACTGTGGCCAGGTCTGCAAAGGAGACAAGCTCAGAGTCATTACATTGGTTGAGGGTGTGGTCTGAGATCCAGAAAACCTCTAGGCTAGTGGGTCTCGATCTTCCTAATGCTCCCACCCTTTAATACAGTTCCTTATGCTGTGGTGACCCTCTCACCACCACAAAATTATTTTCATTCCTACTTAATAACTGTAATTTTGCTACCATTATGAATCATAATGTAAATATCTGTGTTTCCTCATGATCTTAGGTGATCCCTGTGAAAGGGTCATTAGATCCCACAGGTTGAAAAACACTTCCCTAGGCTTTATATACAACCACATTTTCCATGGCTGTGTCGCCCCTTGAGGCCATTGCCTTGAAAGAGGAACACTGGTTTCTTGAAAGAGATCAAGACTATTGCTAACTGCTTTCAGCCCCTGACTGGTGGTGGAGCCCTACCCCTTCACCTTTAAAATGCTAAAGAACTGCTCCGTTTAGTTTCACTGAACATTTCAAACAAATCTGTTTTGAAGACTGTTAAGATCAAGCAGAGAAGGAAGGAGAAAAACCACGTGTTACCGAAGACACATACTCATTGGGGCCAAGAAGCACCCATGGTAGGACTTCAGGTAAATAAATAGCACCTTTTCCTAAACTATGGCAAGTTCCCCAAGGTATTAGCCCAATTACTCAAAATAGACATGATAGAAACAGAAATGGTTGTTGGAAGCTAGTTCCTGGCCACTTAGCCCTGAAATAATCACACAGAAACTGTATTAATTAAAACACTGCTTGATCCATTAGCTCTAGCTTCTTATTGGCTAACTCTTACATCTTAATTTAACCCATCTCCATTAATCTGTGCATCACTACGAGGTCATAGCCCACCAGTGAAATTTCAGTACATTTATCTCCTCTGGTGGATCCATGGCTTCTCCTTGACTCCACCCTTCTTCCTCCCAGCATTCAGTTCAGTCCTCCCCACCTAGCTCTGCTCTGCCCCACCCTGCTCTGCTATAGGCTCAAAGCAGTTCTTTATTCATTAATGGCAATCACAGCATACAGAGGGAAATCCCACATCAAATGGTCACTTGCTGACTTCATGCTGGCATAGAAGGTAACCTGTATTTTACAATGTCTAGAGCAGAATGAGGCAGGCTTTAGAGTAAATCTGAACTAGAATGCTCTGTTGGGCGCCAGATGAAGGCATAAGTCATAAACAATCTCATATCAGTTTGGAATTATAATTAATAGAAGAGTTATTTATTTAAAGGGGAAAACTTATAGATTACCATCCCAGATCATAGCCCTCTGCACAACCAGGAAAGGAGCCTAGTCACCGGAAGCAGAGCCGGAAGCCAAAGAGTGAGCGGAGGGCAGTTGCTGTTT
>LOEQ01003563.1:23188-48550 GCA_001685075.1 Bramus lutescens | reverse complement strand
AGGACTGGCTGGCATGCAGGACTCAAGACTGGTTCGTGTGGACATCTTCCTCTTAAATATCGGTGCTACCTTGTGGCTGAATCTAACAAGAACTAAGGTTGAGCAAGGGGTGAAATACATATGTAAGCCAAAGTAAGGAACAAGGATGGCAGATACCATGAGGTGCAGTTCGTACACTGAGCTCAAATTCACCAAGGTTGAATCCTGCCATTGGTTTTCAACTGGGCTGCCTTGTAATTACTTTGTTCTTATCTTTCTATGAAAAGTATCATTTCTTCTTCTTAGCCCAATTAATTCCTAATCATGACTAATGAGCGGCACTTTCCAGACAACCTCCATGCATACATTAGTAATCTACTTTGTAACCCAAGGGAGTTTTTTTTCTGGTTTTAGCCACCTTACTGCTTATTAATTCATGCCAGTACTAATGGACAGACAGAGAAAAATAATTGTGTTTAAAATTGTGCATTATCTTGAACTTATTCCCATAACAGACTTTACTAGAAAGTAGGGTAAAATAACTTCAGTTTAAATCATGGATTTTTTACATTAAATGTTACTAAACATTTTGGAAGTAGTCATATCTATCATAAACTTGCTTGCATGCTTATGGTCTCAGTTCCTGACTTCTGTGTCTAAATCAGTGACATCTCGCCTGGTTGAACTTTTCTGCTGATGTCTCTTATCAAAATGCTGGGGTAGCATGTTGTGCATTTTGAGTAGGGAGCAGAAAAGTGACATCATGACAGCTTGCCTCTAGGTTTTCCATTGGTTCTGGTATTGAGAGGAGATCACTCAGAGAATCCAAAGAACAGAGGCTGAAGTACCTCTGTCCCCCAACCCGTGACATCAGTCCAGCAGATGGTGGCTGTTCCCACGCTGACCTGGGCGGCCACTTTACAAAGTCATTCTACTTTGTCATTTATGTCACCTCCTGCTCTGCTTCCTAAACAACTGGGAGGCTTGTCTGCCTTGCTGACTACACTGACTGGCTAGATATTATACCATTATCCCTCACAAATAATTTATTACATGGTTTCTGTGAAACAAAAAATATGGGAATCTTGCTTCTCTGTGGAGTAAGGTAGATACTTAGCCATGCCAAATCTCAATGGTTTCTGGGAAGATTTGGAGACAGGGCAGGGGCTGTCCTATCGTCCTATCAACTGGCATACAACCCAGTGATGTCCTTTCTGTCCATCAACCCATTGACATCCTTCCAGTCCATCCCAATAACTTAGCCATACCTCCCATTCCCATGTTCCTCATCTCATAATCTCTTATATCTGTTAAAAGCCGCCCTGATAAGATGGGCAAAAGTAGATAGGTCATAGTGGTACTGGACCTGCCTGCCCTTCATGATGTGCGCAGACAGCTCATGTCCATGACTGTTGCTACCGAGCCAGTCTCTTCAAGGGCCTAAGGACCATGAGTCCATAGTTTCCTGGCTGTAACTCATACCACCTTTGGCAAACACAACTGGGAGCTCTTTCCTAGTTTTGGGAGATTTCTCACATTACAGGCAGAAAAAAAAATGAGGCAAAGAGAAGAAAAAGAGGAACAAGTGATCTGCTGAACCTGCATGCTAAATGTTACTTATATTTGTGCCTTCTTATTTATTTTGACAGTGCTGGGAATGAACCCAGGACCTTATCCATGGGAGGCAAATGGCCTATCGCAGAGTCTCACAAGCACAATACTATGCTTACCTTTCTAAAACTTAAGCAGGACAAAATTAAACACAAATCTTCATACATTAGCTCTACATTATAGGTAAGGAAGCAAGAGTTCAGAGAAGCCTATTTTCCTTAAGACTATGTGAACATGGTGGGGATATGTCAGTGAAACACTTGCTACAGAAGCATGAGGATCTCTAGAACCCACTTAAGAGCCAGACATCATGGCACATGCTTAGAATTCCAGTACTTGATGGCAATAGTAGGATTTGTGGGGTTCTCTGGACAGTCAGTCTAGCTGAGTTGATTGGCTCCAGGTTCAGTGAAATATGGTGGAGAATGACTGAACACCAGTTGTTGAGTTTAGCCTACACACACACACATACACACACACACACACACACACCCATACTTAGCAGCACATACACATGAACATATCAAAGATTGTATGAACAATACAGGAGTCAGGTCTAGGTCTTCCTTTGCCGGAGTCCGTGAGTTTTCTGGCACTTCCTTCTTTGACAAGCTGTCGTTGGAAACTCCCCATGCAAGATCCTCCCCAAACTAACCCCCTAGCTGGCACCAAGTAGGGCTTAAACTTGTATTCTCAAATGCCCAGTCTTTTTTAATTAGTTCCTTTTCATTAATTTGAAGTTTCTTATTAATCACATGACCCTGTTGTACCAGCCAAAAGCAATAGAAGCATAATTTCACATCGGGTGTCTGTGCCTAGGGAAAGGATGGAAGTGAAATGGTTTATCTTAGCCCTGACCAAGGAAGGATATTGCATCAGCTCTTGTGCTAGATAGAGCAGGAGGGGCTTGGTGAGGAGGCCCTGTCTCACAGACACAAAATATTATGCACTTGATTAACTAATTTTAAAAAATCAATATTGGATGTTCAGCATGTGTCCGTGGATATAGTTGGTGTCAATGAGTGAGAAGGGGAGGCAAGAAAAGTTGAAATCCTGGGACAGGGTATAGTTTTTAATATGCACAAGGTCATAGGTGCCATCCCCAGCACTACAGAAAGAAAACATGACATGTTCCAGTCCCTGTACTCGCGTTGTTCACAGCCTTGTTAGAGTGAAGTAAGCTTATGGAGCCATGAGTACAAGCCAACACGTACTTACCCTCATAAGGATTACTACTGCTAGAGCAATATGTATTGGTGCAGCCAAGGAAGGCACCAGGCAAATGGGGTCCTGGGTTAAGTCATTAGTAAGGCTATTTCTCTCATCAGCTTGGAATTTTTACAGAGGTGATATAAAAGGACTTAAGACCCCTCCCAAATATCACTGATTGCACCATGAATCCATAGTGTCTCCTAAGACCCCTAAGTCTGTTCTGTCTACCCTGGGAATGCATCTTCCTAGATCTCATACTCTTGGCTGTCCCAGACCCGCCTACTCCTTGCTGACCCTTCATCAAGCCTTGTAAAGTTCACTTCCTACTTATTTCTTCAACTTTATCTTCTATTCACAGTCTGTTCTATTCATCTCCTACCTTTATTCCTGAGATGTCTTCCTTACCCAGCTTCCTGGGTCTTCTAACCCTACGCACCCCAAATAGAACCTTGAAACAGTGCCGGGGTGGGGATGGAGCTAAGTTAGTAAAGCACTTGCCTAACATGTACAAAGTTGTCATTTTTGATCCCTAGAATGGCATAAATGAAGCATAGTAGTGCATATCCATAAACCCAGTACTAGAGAGTTGGGAGCTGACAGCAGGGAGATAAGAAGCTCAAGGTTACTCTCAGCTACATATCAAGTTCAAGGCCAACCTGGGCTCCGTGATATCCAGTCTGAAACATACAGGCACCAGAAGCTGTAATTCTAAATTTTATCTGCTCATTTCTGGCCCAGAGCATAGTCCTTCAGCATCACATACCAGATCATAGTCCTTCAGCATCAAGTACCAAAGCATAGTCCTTCAGCATCACATACCAGATCATAGTCCTTCAGCATCACATACCAGATCATAGTCCTTCAGCATCATGTACCAGAGCATAGTCCTTCAGCATCACATACCAGATCATAGTCCTTCAGCGTCAAGTACCAGAGCATAGTACTTTGGTACTAAGATACCAACCTGTTTCTCTTGCTAATGCCTTTCCTGAAGCCAGGCACAGCCTGGAAAGCAGCTTTCATCTTTCACCTGATGCATTCACTCCGACGCAGTTGAGACATGAAATCCTCAGGGCATCATTCCAGAGCCCCAGCATTGGCACAGCCTCCATCTTCTGTGTTCCCCTAGCTTTACACTCATACTTACTCCTGGGATTTTGGGAACCCTGTCTCTTCTACTTTCCGTCTCTCACTATGTTCTACACTCTGCAAAAATGGGTTCTGTGCCGCGTTTATCTTTGGAGTCTCAACCCTGAGCTCCAGGATTTCAGAGTGTGACTTCTGCGGTGGCAGGGAAGCTGGGCACATGTGAACCGAACCTGTGGGGAAAGAAGTGGGGTCAATCATTCTAGGACTGATCTCTTTGTGACGTGGGTATGAACAAGAAGAAGGAGAGAGAGATGCAGGGTGATGCAGTGATTTGTAGGAAAAAAGCCACAACGTTTAATTCTCCATTCCTGAGTAGAAAGGGTGGGGCTGCCTTAATCATCTGTGAATGCCTAGGCTAGTCAGGGACTAGTGTCGGGTAGCTGGATTAAAACAAATTTCTGTTTTTTTTTTTTTCTCAGTGTCTGGGCTTAAACTAAGGATTTACACGAACTAGGCAAGTGCCCTAGTACTGAGCTATAGTCCAACCCAATTTCTTCCTGCACCTCTGCTGTGTGTTATGTATAAGGCTATCAGTAGGAACACCCATTGGTGGGAAGATTCTAGATAGGTAAGTCAACATGGACACAGATCATGGAGCTACATCCTTGCATTCAAGGAGCCAGATTTTCTAACACTTCAAGGAGTGAATTATGATGCGGTTCCTTGAAATGCTTCTCATGCTCTGGTCTGCCAATTACAGCAGCTCTTGTATGTAGGCAGGTGGAATGCTTTTCTTCGGGAGATGTGATTAGGTGGAGGTATAGGTCATTGGTGCATGGTTATATAGAGTTGTTTACTCCCCTTCCCCCTCACCTCTTGAAGAGTCATCCACTGAGAAGCAAATCTTTCATCTATAAGATGCCAAGGGCTGAGTCTTACTTCTTGTACATACTTTTTTTTTTCCAGTAGCCTCTGCCTCCCTAACAATTGAAACTGCTCAGTGGGTCTTGGTCTCCTGAATTAGAGTGAACAGATAGTGAGATCTTCTTCTTCTTCAACACACCCTTTTGATATCTGAACACATGTGTATGTTTTTCTCCCTTTTTCCAACAGTTGTCTCCAAAAGATATGACCCGTTTCGCATCGATACATTCCAACTAGAGCCCAATATGTATGAGTATTTATAATGTCACTTAAAATAACAACTTGTCATTGGGTTTAATTACTTACCAACCCATTATTCACTCATTGTATATTTTTTACAACATATGGAGACTCCTATTTTATTCTTCCCCTTCAAGTAAGTGGAATGTTCCACACACGTGTGCGTTGTGCTTGCTTCAGATTTTTGATTTGGCCATTGTCATTTTTCTCCCAGCCCCGTTCCTCATTCCTCTATCATCATCATTTCCAGAAGATGCACAGTTACTTTCCATGAAGATTTGCTGGACCCAGGCCTCAGCATAACCTTTATTGAGTTTCCATCTCTGAAGTCATTACTCTTCTCTCTAATTATCTTGTTCACAGCAAGACTTGGTTCAGTTCACCTCAGGGTTAAGAAATCCTTGTTCACCGTACATTTCTCAATGTCAGGGTTTCACTAACTACTTGCCTACCTCTTTTTCACCAAGAATAAGCGTAATCAACTGCACCCTCAAAGCAGAGAATTGAGAGAGGTGTTAGATAGACAATGTCCTATATGCTTAACTCGCCCCATCTTGATTTTACTAATTACTTTAGAATCATTCTGTATTAGGAGGAAAAAAATTAAGCTAGTCCTAATTTTATCTCCTAAAATAAGAATATTTGGAAGTCATAGTCATCATGAACTAATTCATATATTTATATGGTTTCTTTTTCTTTTTTCTTTTTTTTTTTTTACTTTTTGAGATAATATCATGTATCCCAGACTGGCCTTGAAAGTCACCCCTCATTCCTTATGTAGCCAGTGATGACCTTGGATGCATAGTCCTCTTGCTTCTATATCTTGCCCTCTGGAATTGCAGCCCCGAGCTGCTATGCCTGGCTTATGCTATAGTGAGGATTGAGCCTAAGGCTGTTCATGTACAGAAAAGCACTCTACCAATGAAGTTACACCCTTAGCCCTATCTGTCACGTGTTAATTCATCAACTTGTTATTAGAAGCTGGGACATGATATCCTTCTTGCGAAGTATTCAATGCAACAATACAAAAAGGTTCTGTAAAACAATTAAAATATGTTATAAATTAGTAAATTTACACTTTAAAAAGAAAACCAGGCAAGTGAGCCTCTCTTGTGCAGAGTATGCTTCTCGACGTCAAGGTTTCACTAGCTGACTTGTTCCAAGCGACCCACTTTTTGTTTTACCTGATCACATGCTTTATTGGTCGGGTTTCTGTTGCTGCAACAAAACAGCATGACTAAACGGAACTTAAGGAGAAAAGGGCAGGTTTTAGCTGATGGTTCCAGAGGCATGAGCCAAAATGCATCATGTGGTGGGGAAGGGTTGGCATGGCGGCAGGTGTAGGAAACAGAGAAATCACATGTCATCCATACAAGGAAGCAGAGAATGGGACTAGAACTTGGAGCGAAACTATTGACCTTCAAGGGCCATCCCCAGTGACATTCTTCCTCTAGCAAGGTCCCACCTCTTAAAGGTTCCATAACCTCCCAAATCATACCACCAAATGGGGATCAAGTGATAAATATGTAAAACTAGGTAGGATATTTCTCATTCAACCCACTAGATATCGTAGCAACTTTAAAACTTACTTAGTACATTTCTAGTCTTTTCTATATTCGTGGTTTCTCTTGCTAGTGAGTCAGACATTAGAGTGGAATAAGGCAAGTTCTCATTTTGCACTATGACTAAGGTGGGTATTTTTCATATTGTATTTTTATTGTTTTGCTTGTCAGGTTCTTGAGTCTACATAAGAGGGCTCTCTGAACAAGAGAAGAACGTGCGGCTCACCATGAGAGAATGCTGTCTCCTCGCTGATCACCATGAGTACTTGGGGTTTGTCTGAGAGCCAATGGGTATAGACAAGATTGCGCATGTCATCTGAAGCAGCATAGAATCACCCCACACTGAGGGACAACACTTGGCGTTGGTTCCATGCTACAAGAAGGACCATGGCAACCTCCAGGGCATCTTCGAGATCCCATCGGGACATTACCAACGTGATGCAGAGGCTACAAGGTGAGCTGGAAACATAGTTTTTACATATGCACAAATGAAAGTATCAATTTATCTCAGCTTGTCTACTATTTACTTGGTCTTTCATTCAACTTTACGGAGTTGCAGCGAAGAAGAGAATAGTCTGGGTGTCTTTTGTTTTAGTATATGTAATAAGTCCATGCTGTCTTGAGATGCCATGTACTCCATGTGAAAAGAAAAGACAGATATAGTTCATTGTGATTGCATGTCTGCTTCAGTGTCCAGTTGCAAAATCACTTATGCCGGTGCTGTTCTGATAGGGTGGCCATGGCAATGCTGCCCAAGCAGCTCCATGTCTAATCAGAGACCTAGGTTTCCTGAGAACTTCCAGTCAGGTACCTCACCTTGTGCTTACCTGTCTGTACTGATTTGTGACATCAGTATTAATTGGACCTTCTTCGTGCTTATTGTTGGAGACTCCTTGTTCAACAAGACAACAGATCTGGTTGAAAATAGGACCTCGACCTCCTCCTACCCCCCAGAGACTGAAAGTTCTGATTGGTTTTATTCAGCCCTAATGATCTCAGACTTGAGTTGTGCATCTTGATCTGTGGAGATGGAATTGTGTCCTCTGACTCTATGATTTGCCATATGCCAGGGAGAGACTATTGAATCATATCATGCACTGGTGGCATCATTTACAAATGATGGGAAGGAAACTGATTAAGATCACTATCAAAATGTGCAGAAGATTGTTTTGGTTATGGAAGATTCACCTATGAGTTTGTTAAAGGTGACATTCTCTAAATAAGCTATATGCTGGCAATTAAAAACAGATATGGAAAAATTTGAAGGGACTCCTGCAGGGTCAGATTACAGTCCTATTTAGTATTCTTTATCTTGTCCTTGGTGAATGACAGTCATTATGGGAGCATTGATTGGGAGTGAGAGAGACTAAAGAAAATTTGTGTTTTAATGTTATTTTATTATTTTTCTAATGGTTATATAGTTTTTTAAAGAAATATGTAAAGGAGGGGAAAGAGTTGAGGCCCCACCCTTTACCCCACACCAGGTCTGCATGTTTATAAGTTCCATTTGCAAAACACAGGCCCCATCCCCCACTCTTGGACCTTCCCAGGACTATGTTGCAAAGTTTAGGGATATATTCTATTAGATGGAATTTGGGATATAATCTCTAAATGCTGTGTATGGTAAATTATTCAGATATTCATAGAAGAATAACAGTTGATGATGTGCCACATTTATTTTTCTGGTTGTTTAGATTTTTCAGAATCTCGTTAATGGCTTTATGTATTAGTGCCCTGTAAAACTGGTTGTTTGGTTATATAATTGAGTGACTGTATTTGTATAAATCATTCATTTTTTTCAGCAAAGTTATAGAAAGTCAGCAGGATATATGACAGAAGCTGAACCTTGAAATTTAGGAAGAGGGCATTTCTAAGCATGGATCATCTTGTATATCTAGCTGATTGATGGACAGGGGTGTGAGGCCTGCTGCAGAATGTCACCTCCAGCTGGCATCAATGGAAGAGAGAGAGGGCAGGAAGTGAAAATGATCATGCCGAATGTCTGTTGCCACATTGAACTGCTGGGTTCAACCCGCTGATTCAGCCAGCAGAGCACATTTTCTGTTCTCATTGTATGTCCTTAAGATGCTTTGCATCCACAAGGGGTGAGGTTTCTGGCAAAGGAAGAGTCCTCTGTCAAGGGGATTTGGAAGCCCTGCTTACTCACTGGAAAGTACTGACAAATGGCCAAGATCCTCATTCTGAGGATTGCCATCGTTGGCCAGAAAATTAAGACAAATGAAGAAATTACCTTGAGGAGAGATGAATTTGTACTAATTTAAGTAAAGATGTATTTGCTGTTTTCAAAGTTAAAAATTCATAAGAACATTTTCTAGAAACTTCATTTTCATTGCTGAGGGAGATGATACCCATTTTTATCCCTCCCATCAGATTTTATTTTCACTTCAGGATCATGAATAGCTAATAAAGAGCAAGGGGCTTTCAACAATGCAACCTGGCTTTACCATCCTGCTTACTTTGTCTACAGCCACACTGTTGACTGTTTTCTCTGCTTTTAATTTGTAGTCCCCGCTCTCAGAATTCAAGTGCACACACAGATTGTGACGTAATTCTGTTACTACTGGAGCAGTTCAATCGTTCACCTTTGCCAATATTTGTGCTTGTCTGAGCAAAATGTTTTAGGCTGGGATCCTGAATTATGGATGAGCAGTCAGACTGCATTGCAGAGTTCATTTGCTCTTAAAAAAAAAAGTTCTATAGCTTAGTCAATCAATTCCAATCTAAGCTTAAAGGAAAACATAGGAGAATATTATATAATATAGTCATCTAGACATTTTAAATGCATAAAATTAGTGTACATATTATATATGTTAAATAAATAATTAGTAAATATGTAAACAATAAATATATTAAATAAGTATATTTATATATATTAAATGCTAAAGAGACACACTTAATNTGTTTACAAATATGTTTACAGGAAGAGACTATATTTTAAATATTTTCCATAGAGCCTCTGGGTTACATTTACTTCGAATATTTTTGTCTTTTCTGAACTACTTTTTTTATTTGGAAGCATTAAACTTCATGGATTTCCAGATGACTCTGTCAATGACAGGATGGCATTGTGGCATTGGTGCAACCTTCTAGAACAAGTGCTGATGGCCTAAATAGATGGCAATCAGCACGCTAACCATATATGAGAAGCAGTCTCCAGAGTGTGTAACTTTAAGCCATCATTGGTAGCACCCATGATCCAACCCTCAGGAGGCTGAAGCAGGATGATGGAGAGTTCCAGACCAGCTAGGCTAGAAAACTAGACTAAATCTCAAAAAAGGAAAGAAAAAATATCTTCAAAAAGTAGAATGGTTCTTTTCATGGTCAAAATTTGGTGTTTAAACCCTGAGGATAGTCATAAAAGGAGCAAAAGGCTATTTATCATCTTTCCCTTGGAGCTATGTCAATGGTATCTGCTAATTTGTGGCTATGCAGTGATCATTGCCTCCTCCTTCAAAATTTTCATGAGTATAAGGGCTGTGGTGGTCCGTGCCTTTAATCCCAGCACCTGGGAGGCAGAGGCAGGCGGATCTCTGAGTTCAAGGCCAGCCTGGTCTCTGTGTCCACAGCCAGGGCCACACAGAGAAACCCGGTCTTGAGAAGCAGACAAACAATAAAACCCCAAACAAAAACAGTAATTTAAATTTTTGTGTTTGGATCAGTTTTCTCTAAGTCCACTGTGACATATCAAAGTAGCAAAACACTTGATTGAAAAGTAGAACAAAATAATAAAAAAAGAGAACTTTCCTTTCTTGCTATTTAAAATGAGGAAGCAGGAACATAACATAGGAGTAGCTTGGCACCCTGTGAAGTTTCGAATTCTTTTACAATTCTTTGAGATATTAAATTTTTTTTAATACTCTGACCGAGTGTCCCCTTTGATACAACCATAAAGCAATACCCAAGCCAAAATTATTCTATGTTAACTAAAAGTCTTCTTGTTGACTTCCCTCTCTTCCTGTACAGATGCTCTGTTGCAGCATCTCAAGCTGAAAGATTTGCATCATTCTTCTGTGTTTTGGGAAATCATAGATAAATAAAGTTGTAACCTCTTAAATACTGAGCTTAAGATAAAATTACTCAAGATGTTTGAAAGCAAAGGAAGAAATTATTTAAGCTGATACCAATTTATTTACCTTTTAAAAAATATTTGATTACTTTTCCGTTATGAGAAAGTTTAAACAGAAAACACATGTCTTTCCCAAATGAGTGATTCTATTTTGTTGCTACTTAGATACGTAGGTAGTTTTGGGACTCTGATGTTTGGGGCATATTTGTGTGTCCACATTACTTTTATACGTACTAAATTGTCTATTCTTATATAATGCTCTGTGCTGCAGACCTTTATTTTGTAGAACAATTTGATCTATCCTGTTATATGAAGGCTTCAGGGTCTTTACTGACCTACTTAATGTTGGCTATCTAATAGAAAAGCAATGTTAAATCCCAAACAACCAAAGTTCTCAAATTCTGTTGTGTCAGTTGGTCAGATAGAAATCAAAGTGAGTCATAAATTATTTGTGTGTAGGTAGGTCTTAGACAGGGTATGGGTATACTTTATGACACTTGAGATTGTTTAAATGTTTTCAGTGTCCATGGCCCATTCCAATGTATCAAATGCCTCTACATGAATTATTTTTAATGTACTGCTTTAAGCTTCTTGCCCACATGACAATAAAATCATTACCTAACCTCCCAACTGAAGTTTCAGCCAACTGGTTGACTTTCCCATATTTAACTATTGGCCATTTTAATTCCCTCACATAGTCTGTGCTTCAGTCATGCCCAGAAGGTATGCTGAGACTCCTGAGCACCTTCAGGATGAGTTCAGCTCAGAGCTCCTGAACCTTGGCTACCTTTCAAGCCCCGTTTACATACAGCTGTGTCCGGGAAAGCCTTTTCATCAATATAAGAAATTCTTACTCCTTGCTCTAAGTTCCTCCAGCACATCATAGCACCATGATTGCAGTATGTATTGTTGCTTGGCAATTTTTGAAAATATGACCAAAGTAGCTGGTGATTTTGCAAATACATGAGAAGTGCTTCCTGAGAGAGGCCTGCAAGTTGGTTCTCTCATTTCTTTCCCCTCACAACAAGAAAGTTGTGGTGAGAAAAATAATTCTGAAACTTATTTTGGATACCTTATATTCTAGAGGTCATCCACAGTTCCCAAGAAGGAGCTGAGTACCTGTGACTGTGCACTGTAGAGGACACAGCTTAGGCATTACCAATACAGAGAGAGCAATTACAGATATGGGATTCACTGATGCCATCCAGGGAACATGACCATGGTCCAACAGTAGTGTATTCAAAAGCAGAAGTGGAGAATGATGAAGGCTCAACACAGAAGACTGAAATACTACAGTCGGTGTTGAAGGAAGGAAAGAGATGGGAGATGAGTCAGAGAGGAAGTAACCGATGGGGCTTAATGTTGCTTATGTTTATGTATGTCCCTTTCTGTAAGTTCATTACATGAAAGACTGTGTGTGTTTTACAAGCTGACTATCAGGCCCAGATAGGTACCTGAACCTAAAGTTTAAAATCATTTCTGGAAAAACCAAAAATGGCTCTGTTCATGACTTCAAGGAGTTTCAAGATGCTCAGAAGTTGTTGAAGAAGAGAAATTCCTTAAGATCTCATTAAATAGAATTCTGTACTTTATGTGGAGCTTAAGAGGAATTGGGACCTACTATCAGGGTTTTCTTAATTGGACACAAGGCAGTCTTCTGTCTTTGTAGAGTCGGGTACCCTTCTCAGAGCTAAATATGGTCCTCATGAGACTGGGGCTACATTGGTGCATTTCAGACCCCTGGATGGGACTGTCGCATCTCTCCTATGTCTTTCTTTATGCATCCCTCACCCTCATATCTTCACTCAAACTCCTTAGTTTTCTAGTTTATTTTCACATAATGCTATGGAGTGGCTAACATCACTCTCTCCAAATCTGCCACTGTTTATTTGACTACTCCAGGGCCCAGCTTCACGGGCAGGGAGAAAAATGTGCAACATCCGTGTCTTTGGAATATCTACAAACACTGTCAGAACTGTAGGATTGCCTCTCCCGCCAAGCACTGTTGCTAAATTAGCACCACCGTGTTTGCATTTGGGAAAACTCTAATCAGTAGCCATAGTGGTAGCACTTCAAGCCTGCCAGTCATGGATCTGCCTGGACTGCTTGGATAGTCTCTGTATGATGGGACAAAGACTCCACAGGTGACCATAGACTTTAGGTTTTCAAAACTGTATAATACAAGGGAATCACATAGTTATAAAGAAGAAAAAACAGACTTTCTGTTTCTATGTTAGATCTTTTACATGTTTTATGAGACTTAATAACAATAAAGAATTGCTTCTCAGGATTATGTTTTCTTTCATATTTGGACTAATGGGGAATTAAACTTTTTTTCTGTGCACACTTGTATCTAAATACACAAATCTCTTTTTCCCACTCTTTGAATGATAATCTATAGTTTAACCAATTATTGTATGTAGATATCTCATTTACCATCTACTATTTTATTTTAAACAGTTGAGAAATGACAGAAGTATAGACAGACATCTAAAAGGACTGAAGACAGGTTGATAACATGGTTTTGTTTTCTCAAATGAATTAATAGAAACATAAAAGAAGTTAGTGACACCCCAGGCAGATTTAGCACCCAGGGGTCTATGTGTGACTTTGATCTGTACACAAGAGTATGTGGGTGTAGGGATGTTTGCCGAAGCATTTTAAGAGTGGTTTCTACCGTAATTCGTGTTCTTTTTCTTCCCCTATTGTTCACAATGACCTCTTGGATTAAAAACAATTCCTTCCTCTTCTGATAGTAATCTTTCGTGTTTAGTAAACACTGGTCTCCACCCACATTAGAAACAGTACTTACCTTGAGTTCTGCAATAGTCCACTCTTGTTTGCTTCCTTTCTCATCACGGAAGTCACCAACATTGTTCCCTTGAGCCCCTTTTATCTGCTTATTCTGTTTGTTGTGTTGACCTGTTCGTGGACTTGGGAGGAATTCTGCAGTTCCTAGCATTTATCTCAGTAGTTTCTGTTGTTGGTGGCATTGTTTGCGGTTGTGTAACAGGGTGAGCTGCAGCGTTCATTTTGCCAAGCACTACTCTAACCACACATCTGCAGCTGGCATCTTCAGAACCTCTGCTTTTTCTAGATGTCTCACAGATTACCTTATTTTATTCAGATTTCAGTGAGGCGGGATTGGATACTCCAGTGCGTGACTGGCCGTGCACTGCTTGGATAGTCAGTAGAAAGGGGAAACACTGATTGAACTACCAGAGTCAAGGAACTTGCCTAGGCTCTCCATTGGATACATAGCAATGGAGCCCACACAGCTCAATGGCATTTTTTTCCTTTCCTTATTTGAAAGCCTGGACCAATTCATTGTAACCCTCAAGGTCCTTCTGTCATGTTAAAATGGATCTTCATCCCCTGGCTCCTTCTGATCACCTGCTTTCATTTTGATTCGTCCCTCTATCCCACGATGCTTCAGTCTGGCCCCTTTCTAGCCAAGCCTTGAACTCTATCCTGTCTTATCACATCACCCCTCCCCCCATCAGTCTTTCTGCCCCAAGCTGCAAAGCCCAGCTCAAATACTTCTCTAGGATATGTAAATGCTAAGTATGACCAGTCACAATAAGACATTCTCTTTCCATGCTCTGCTTGAAACAACTTTCATATCAAAGCCATCCACTGCACCAGTCTGCATGGCCTTGCTCATTTATCTACGTTTGTTAGAATTTTAGAAACTCCAGAGTAAATGGTGCAGCTTCTGCAATAATTTATTTTACCACAAATAGAGTGTTTCTTAAAGGCTCAGTCTTCTTAGTTGTACACTCATGCATTTAAGAAATATTTCATGTTTATACATTGAGCCCAGATCCTCTCAATACAAGCATGAAAATAGCACAGAGCACCCAGGCTTAGGGAGCAGCAAACTCCAGCAGTGAGAAGATAATATTGAAGAGTTCATTAACAATGACAGATACAGTGATGGCTGAGTACACATTTGACAAATGAGTGAATCAAAAATGTCCTCAAATGGATATACCTATCAATTGCACAAGTTTGGCAAGTGGAAAAAACTGTCTAAATGGTTTTCTTGTATTTTTTAAAAAAATTCTGAGTTGAAGATTACTCATTTTATTTTACCTTTATTTATTTATTATTATTGCTATTAATTATTATTTTGAGATAGGACTTTGCCACGTAGCCCAAACCTGACTTGAATTTGTAGTGAACACCTGCGTCAGCTTCCTGGAAACATAACTTACAAAGTACAGCCCTCTACTTCTACATAAGCTAGTCTGGTTGCTTAGATCAGAAGTGGACCTATAAATTGTGGTTTGGTATCTTCATTTTGGGAGGAGTGAACAAAGTTCTAGAGCTGTGAACTGATAAAGCGAGGTCATGATCAGATATGAACAGGGTTCTAGTCTCCTTGGCACTGTAAGAAAACCAGGTCTCGTTACAGTAGTTCACGTTGCTTTGAGGCTGTTCTTTTGCATCTTGAGGTCTTTACAGACAGGAGACAAGTCTAGCTATTTAGTTTACAGTGTCTAGAACAAGGTTTCTCAACCTTCCTAATTATGTGACTCTTTAATATAGTTAGTTCCTCATGCCGTGGCGACCTCCAACCATAAAATTCTATTGTCACTAATTTATTCATAATGGTAATTTTACTACTGTTGCAAATCCTAAGGTAAATATCTGGCATCTGATCCCTTTGAAAGATTGAGAACTGCTGGTCTAGAAGGAAAATGTGAACATGGACTTCTTTGTTCAATTGCAGAGACTAATTTCATAGGTAACATAGCCTAAGTTTGTGTGGAGTCCACAGTTGCACTCTGTTGTGTGACTCAGCTTGGACACCCGTGAAGCCAACCCTGGGGCATAACACTCTGTAGAACTTGGGACCCTGAGGGTTTTAAACTATCCAAAAAGAGACAGAAAAGAATGAGGAGGAGGAATGAACTATGAAGAGCTCCTTAATCTAGATGTTTTAAAAATGAACCTTAAATTGGTTTATCTGAAAGAGAAATGAGGGAACTCTCTCATCTTCATCTCAGCTCATGGCTGAACTCACGACTAATTCTTGAACAAGGTGAGCCAAACTCACCAAAGGTTGGATATCCTTGGGATTATTGATGGCCTTATCTTTCCGACTACAAGACAACCTACCATAAGAGTAAATTTGCAATCACTTACTCAGTTTAAAATTACCCATGTCTTTCTTCAAAGGCAAAAATCACTTTGAATATTATTGCTTGTATTACTTCACACCCAAAATATCTAGATTATACTCAATGACCATGATGAGAGAGTAGCAATTATTTTTATTTCTAGGCATACACAGGTTAATTACATCCCTTTTATTAATCCCTACAATTAGTAATTTCATGACATTTGTGATATATTGCTGTATAAAAGGATACATTGGGATGTAGCTCAGTTGGAAGAGGTCTGACCCGGCATGAAATAAGCCCTGGGTTTGATCCCCAGCACTACACAACCTAAGTAGAATGGCCCAGGCCTGTAATCCCAGCCTTCAAGGAGTGGAAACAGGAGAATTAAGAGTTCAAGGTAATTTTCAGCTGCATTGTAAGTTCCAGGCCAACTTGAGGTACATGGTACCTTGCGTTAAAAAAGAAAAGAAAAGAAATGGGAAAAAAGAAAAGAAATTGTGTTGAGATTTTTTTTCCTTTTTCTGACTCTTTCTCACTTAGTGAAGTTGTGAAAGTTCTCTACAGAGAACATGGGTTTTGAATTTGCAAATCAAAAGGCAAGGAATTATTTGAGAAATCATTGCCAAGCTCATGGTTCTTACACAGTATTGACATGATACCCTGACATTGTTCTGCACCGAGTACTAGTAATGTTGCTGGTTCATTCCCATCATGATTATGGGCACCTAAGTTAGCAAGAACCATGGACGTTTCAGACTGAAACATGTATTTTTAAATACCTGCTTGATCTCAGGAACTCATTCTAAGAAACACTAGCATCCCACTCGTGTGATGACTTCTTTTCAAAATAATCGTGAACTGTTCTGTCCTATTCAAACAAAGGACAGTCACTTCTAGGGTATTTGGAAGTATCATATATTTTCTTCTATTTATGTTTCATCCTTTAAAAAGAGTAGTATAGCTCACAATTTATTGCTCTTAATTTTGAGATGAAACCACAGATTTCTAGAACAATGAAGTGAGTTAGTACTTCATTTTTGAAGTGGGAGATGACAGCTCATTCCTGTGGTCATAATTACACAGAAGGCTAAGGGACAGGGTCACTTGAGCCTACAATGTTGAGTCAAGACTGAGTCACACAGCAAGATGTTGGAGGTTGAGAAATTATATTAAAAACCAAACTGAGTATTCAACCTGATTTATAAACATGATGTGTGTTTTAAATAATTAATTGGGGGCCACCATTGAATTGCAAGTTTTCTGACGAGTATACAATTTCATGATTTGGAGTGACAAAGATTATCTTTTCTAACTCATTTTTTAAAAAATATAAATAGTTCACATTTATGAGGCTGATTTGTGCAAAACTATGCATTTAGTTAAGGCAAAACAAGACTAGAACCTAGATCATCTGTCTCTATAGTTACGAAATTGCCAATGAGCATAATTATATACTTCTCTAAAAAAATAGAAAGAAAAGTAAAAGAAAAGAGATCCCAGCTTGTTTAGCTTTTGAATGTTAATTATTTTAATATCCAGTTTTCTACCAAAACATTTAGGTCAAACTGATTAATCATGGTGATAAATGAGCAATTACTCTTCCTGCCTCTAGATATATTTGTGCTAATTAAACAGTTGAAAGTGAGACTGATAGTGTTTGCCTCCTTTATATAAAATTGTCAACTTTACCCATCATATTATTTTCTGTATACATTGAAATACCAGGGATGGCAACATTTTGGGGAGGAAAGGCTTATTTGGGCTCACAGTTTTAGAGATTACACGGCAAGATCAAGTAGTCCCATTGTTGTGGGACTCTGGTGTAGATGGTTGCACGCATGGTCATGTCATGGGCCCTGATGAAGGTGGTGTCACACATATGGTCATGTCATGGGCCCTGATGAAGGTGGTGTCACACATATGGTCATGTCATGGGTCCTGATGAAGGTGGTGGCACACATATGGTCATGTCTTGGGCTCTGGTGAAGGTGGTGGCATACATGGTCATGCCATGGGCCCTGGTAAAGGTGGTGGCACACATGGTCGTGCCATGGACTCTGGTGAAGGTAGTGTCACATATGGTCATGCCATGTGCCCTGGTGAAAGTGGTTGCACACATGGTCATGCCATGGACTCTGGTGAAGGTGCTGGCACACATTGTCATGCCATGGGCTCTGGTGAAGATGGTTGTGCACATTGTCATGCCATGGGCTCTGGTGACGGTGGTGGCACACATTGTCATGCCATGGGCTCTGGTGAAGATGGTTGTGCATATTGTCATGCCATGGGCTCTGGTGAAGGTGGAGGCACACATGGTCATGCCATAGACTCTGGTGAAGGTGGTGGCACATATGGTCATGCCATGGGCTCTGGTGAAGGTGGAGGCACACATGGTCATGCCATAGACTCTGGTGAAGGTGATGGCACATATGGTCATGCCATGGGCTCTGGTAAAGGTGATTGTGCACATGGACTCTGATGAAGGTGGTGGCACATATTGTCATGCCATGGATTCTGGTCAAGGTGCTGACGCACATGGTCATGCCATGGACTCTGATGAAGGTGGTGGCACACATGGTCATGCCATGGGCTCTGGTGTAGGTGGTAGCACAAATTGTCATGCCATGACCAAATGACAAAGAGAAACAGTATAGACTTGAGTTCTACGATGACATCTGAGGGCATGCCCCCATGTCATACACACCTTCCAAAGGCCCACATTCTATAAGGTCATTGAATTCCCTAGTGATGCTACCAGGCACTATACATCCAACACAGGAGCATTTGGGGGTCAGTCAACCTCAAACAATGGAACCAATAATTAGAACATACTATAGATACTTTTGAACACACCCAGTACCTTTATAGGGATTTGTTTACTTGACATGGGTTTTTGTTTTGTTTGCTTATTCCAGGTAGGATCTCACAATATAGGCTAGCATTGAACTCATGATTCCATTGTTTTAGCCTTCCCAGGTTTGAGAGTATAAGCCTTTGCCCTAACCCACACATACCTAGTATCTTTTTTAATTTGCAAAATAGTGACAAATGTTTCCTAAATATTTATTTACGTTTTAAGTATTTATTTGTGTGTGTGTGTGTGTGTGTGTGTGTGTACATACAAGAGCACATATCACAACATACATGTGGGGGTCAGAGGGCAACTTCCAGAGGTCAGTGCTCTCTTCCCTCTGCATGGATCCTGGGGATTGAACTCAAAGTGCCTTTATCTGTTGAAGAATCTCTCCTGCCTTCTGAACCTTTTTTGAATGCATGTCAGATTAGGCAGCCCATTAACTGTGTGCCTTTGAAGGTTATTAGAAGTAGAATAGAGGTAGTGGTTGAGAAGGATCAGGAGAATGAGACAGATGATCAAGAAATAAAATCTTTATCTTTGATCAGTTTTAATTGCAGCTTTCAGTGGGGCTGTGGAAAACAAGAACTTTTCAAGTTCCCACTCGCTCTATTTCCCACTTGAACTGGATGTTAACTAATGGTCTAGACTTTGACAAACAGCCCTTCTTCTCTCGAAAACTTTGCTGTATATCTAATGCGTTTCTTTCCACCTGTGCAATCTTGGTTTATAAAACGCAGCTATGGGAGACAATTCTGCAGTTTCCCTCCTATGGTTTGACTTCTCTTTGGGCCACCAACTCACAAATAGCAACACGGAGAGTTATTAATTATGAGAGCTCAACCTTAGATTAGGCTTGTCCCACTAGCTCTTAAATTAACCTGCTTTTATTGGTCTATGTTTTACCATGTAGCTTTTTCCCTTTCTTTAATTCTGTATGTCTGACTCCATGTCTCATTGGCATCTCCTCTGCACCTTGATTATCTCCTCCTACTTCCTATCTCTGCCTGGAAATCCTGCCTGTACCTCCTGCCTTGCTACTGGCCCTCAGCATAGCAAAATATCTTCACACAAATATCCTACAACCCTGTTTTATTTATTTATTTTTTTTTACAGCACATATGGAAAAGCCTCAGTGTTTGAGATCCAGTCTGACCTTGGATTCCAACTCTTACCCTGTCAACTGTGTTCTGGTCCCCAGGACCTTGGCCCATTGAGGAGATTAGAGTCACAATTGCTCTTGAGAAGTCCCTCCAGAATGTGCAATGGACAAGGGTCAGAGGACTTCTGGAAGCCAGTCTGAGATCTTTCTAGGTTCTGAGTCTCTCCAGCTTATGCTGGACTGATCCTCCTGTGTACATGCTGGCCCCTCCCACTCTAATCCTCAGGCCAGGTTTTAGGAACTAGGCCACAGTCTGACAGAACTGCCAATGAGCTCCTTCTCTGTCACACTCCAGATGGCCATGGGGCTGCAGGCAGCAAACTGGCTTGTTACCCCCAAGCCCTGCCAAGCCAGAGGCTGTAAATGTGGGGGCCGAAGGCTGCTCACTTCCTTCCCTGTGGCGCATCAGTGGGATATTTATACTACAGAGTTGTAGTGATAACCTGGTCTTCGCTATGCTGGGGAATGCTGACTTTTTTATTCCGCGTGTACAATCTTTGAGAACAATAATTAGTGAGGGTTATTTGTCATATTTTACTTTTGTCTTGGGAAGATACGAGCTACTTGAATAGCATGCTGTGATTATTTAATTTAAAACAAGATAGTACTGTAGTGAATATATCTACTATACACGCACACACACATTTCCAAGGGGGAAATTATCTCCTAAAATCTGTGAAAGTATCAACCCTTAATCACAACTGTGTAAATAAATTTAAGGACAAGCACTCAGAAAAGTAATGTTGTTTCTATGTTCCACATTCTAAAAGAAATTTCTTCCCAGAAAACTACCAGAGTTTTAATGTGGAATTGGCTTCAAGTGGCTTAGTTGCTGTACTCAAGGCTGGAGTGTTTTAGCAGAAACTCTGGCTGAGCCTAAGCAGCCACTAAATTGCTAGAATGTAGCCCTTCTCGGCAAAGCCTCTTTGAAATCCGGCACTCACTAATGTGAGCCTTTGCATGTTTAATAAATATAACCATTTCCTGATATCCAAAATAGCTCCTGATGTGGGTCAGATTATTGATGCAGAACATAGCTACACCCTCTCTGCTTCAAGGACAGTCAGTACCCTGTAGTACCACTTTGATGTCCTTTATGACTTAAGAGGGGAAATGAATCCATTTTACAGAAACAATTTCTTCTAACTCAAGTTTCTCAAGATCTGACCAACATAGAAATGATAAAGAAATAAAGTGATAAATCTCTCCTGACATGACTAGAGAGGTTGAGACTAGATGCATAATCAGATAGATGAATATATATTGTTGACTGTCTCTAATTTTTATGCATAAAATTAATTTATGTTATGAATGTTGCTTTATAATCTGGGGCATTTGTAGAAGGCAATACATTACTCACAGCTTCATGCATCAATAAATATACATTTATATTGTCATTGAGTAGCTAAATATTGAATAATATTCCATCTTATAAATGTAATATTTTTGTTTTGATTTCAGATATGTTCACTGTTAGAAATAAATAGGGCCTTTTTCAAACACATTTTCTTTCTGATTTAAAGTTTTCTTTAAGAAATATACTTTTATACTTCTTGAGAATTAGTTTTATAATCACTTAAACAGGTAAGATTCCAATCTCGTGGTCATGTTAGTGGCTTAAAAGCTTGCAGTAAATTGCATTAATTTTCCATTATTGTGGACTGTTTTCTTGTCAAGTTCCCAATCCTGGAAAGGTTCCCCAAGTGCTCAAACTACTAAACCCCGAAGGACAGATCCTCCCACCATCCATGCCCAGCCTCAGGGAAAGGCTGAAAGGAAATGCTGCCAGGATCATCTTCTCCTTTTCTTTCCCTCAGATTGAGTCCTCTGTGTCCAAGGGCACTTCATTTAAAACACACAAGCACAGCTCAGCAGGTTAACTGCCGCTTGTAATACCACGAATCTGAGTTTAGTCATTATGCAAAATACAACATCTGATCAAGATACAGAAGTGAAAATCACCCTCAACGATTTGCTGTGCAGGCAAGTGGGGTAATGGGTTTATATTTTCTGGCCCCTTGAGTCATCCAAACACCCCCACTTCCTGCAACCTCAGCTCTTAGCCTCTTCTCTTCCATGAATGGAAGTAAGAAATTGTATGAGGTCTTGAATATGCAAGGGGGAAGACCCTGACAGCCTGTTTCTTACTTCTGGCAAGAATACTGTAGTTTTTTTAGGATTTATTTTTATTTTATGTATGTACATGTCTTCCCTTAATGTCTGTAAGGGTACCCACAGAGGGTGGAAGAGGACACACATCCCCTGAAACTGGACTGTTGCAAGCCATTGTGTGGGTGCTGAGAAGCAAACTTGGGCCATCTGCAAAAGCAACTAAGTGAGAGCCATCTCTCTGGCCCCATATGCAATCATCTTATTAGCAGACTCCTTATTTTAGCCTGCAGCTGCTTCAGCCCCATCTGAACTTCTACCCAATTGAGGTTCCCATGGGAACAATAGCTAAATGAAATGACTCTGAAACCCCAGGTTAGGGCTTGCTGTCTTTTCTCTGAGGCCCTCTTGTGCCTATACCTAAACCTCATTGTTTTCCTGAGCTATACAGCAGGCCTACCTCCCACCTGGAGTCGCCATTCTTTGAGAAAACAAGGCATTTCCACGCTTATCTCGCTGCCGCTAGCCTCCCTTATCTCCTATGGACGTTGTGCATTGCCTTAGACCTTCCCCTTCCCCTCTTAGATGTCTCAAAGGCATTTCTCATTGTCAGCCCTAACCTCTACTTCCTCCCCCTCCATTATTTAAAGCATACTCATTAGTCTATGTAGAAATCCAAGTTGGTGAGTTGCGGTTTTTTTATTTTTTTTTTAATGAAATCGGTTCCTACCCTGGTAGGTCTTTTCCTGCTCATGATCCTGACACCTGTCACTATCATCTATAGCTCCTGTCTTGAAATAGGCAACAAATGCCTGTCTGCCTCATGCTTTTGACATGTAACTCTCTGTTGAATTTCTGTCAAGATTTCCACTTTTGAGGGGAAAGGCTGCAGCTATCTTGGAGCACGTTATTAACGTTATTAGCATATGTCACGTCCTCACTCGACCGAGCGGGGCTTCCCCACTTCAGACAACAGCAGAACAGCAATACCATTCTTATTTCCATGTATCTAGGGTGTCATCTGATATTTGGAAGGTAATCTCTCTTCCTCAATTATTTGACCGTAAGTCTGCAGCTTTAAGACAGCATAGCATGTTAGAAGAATCCACAGGACAGATGCACACATGAACTCGCAGAGACTGAACCAGTGTGCACAGGATGTGCACAGGTCTGCATCAGATAGGTTCCTAGAGCTGAAAGGACAAGTGGACACACTCTTCCATCTCTAACCCAGAAGCTATCTCCAAACGGTAATCACTTGCAAAGGAAAATCTAGTTTCCTTCTTGGGAGCCCCACTGGGTAACCACACTACTCTTAAGGACGGGCTGCATACTCAGCAGCAGATGGCCAGAGAAGATGAACTCAACAGCATCTTCAGAGGTTCCTGGAGCTGGGACCGAACTGGGGTGAGAACTTTCAATCTCACCATGATTAGATTTGTTTTTGGAATCTCTGGGAACTTTCCAGAGTTGTTTTTCCTCTATGAAATGAAGGTCCGCCAAGAGGAACTGTTCCTGCAACCCCAATTCTTTCCCGTATATTCATCTCCCGAAGCCTCGGAGAGAACATAGTGCAGAACAGCGTCAGGAGAACGGGAAATCTGAACATGGAAGCTGGAGCTGAGAGTTGGGAGCATGAGGGAATGGGGGTCATGATAGGGAAGGGACGGAGTGGGAGAGCAATAAAGAAGGTATGGTTATAGAGGGAGTCATTTGCAGTTAGGGACAAACCTGGGGTTAGGGAAATTCCTACGAGTCCACAAGGGTGACCCCAGCTACAACTCTTGGCAGTAGTGGATAGGGGGCCTGAGCTGCCCTTCCCCTGCATTCAGATTGGTGACCACCTTGCCATAGAACCGTCATCCAGCAGGAGATGGAAGCGGATACAGAGGTGCACAGCCAAGCATTAGGTCAAGCTCTGGGAGCCCAGTTGAACTGGCTAGCATTTCTTACAGTGGATCTCAACGTGTGGGTCACGACCCTTTCAGGGGTCAAATGACACATTCACAGGGGTCGTCTAATATCGTAGGAAAAGACAAATATTTACATTGTGTTTTATAGCAGTAGCAAATTACAGTTATGAGGTAGCAATGAAAATAGTTTTATGGCTGGGGGAGTCACCACATATGAGGAACTGTATTAAAGGGTCACAGTGTTAGGAAGGCTGAGAACCACTGCTTTAAAAGAAATGTGCAGAGCAGATTTTCATCAGATCTTTTATGTTTGATTTGCATATTGTCAGCAAATATTTCTACTATAGGCATTAAAAAGTCATCATATCTATTACCCAGACAGGACAACTTTTGACATTCTGCTTAGATTCTCTATACACAGTAAGAGAGACGTCATGAGAAGGGTTTTATGTACTGTCTATAGGACAAACATAATTGTCACCATTCACTACCCACCAGAACAAAATCACTTGTTTGTATGGTGCACTTTTAGAGTCCTGTGTATAGCAGGAAATAATGCAAAAGGAAAATCTGGGGCCTGTTCTTTCTTACCTGGGCAGTGCCACTTCTTCCTTGTGACCTCCCAGTCTGGTGTCTTGCTTTGTTCCCTCTCCAAAGGCCTTTTCCACATCAGAGCTATTCTCTGCCTGTTGAGCTGTTAATCTTTGCTACCATATGTGAAGTTTAAAGACTTCTTGGCTGATACTACAGTTACTGAAGTGTTCAGTCTCGGCCAATATTATTGGCATGGCTAGATCTTTACTAGCTCCAAAAGGGAAAGTGGAAGGGAATTAGGGAGCCTCCTCAAGCCCCACATTCTTTTTGTTTCGACCTGCCCTGTTGTCTTCAGCCAGTCACCTGCTCTTCTGCCTATCAGATATCAGTCTATGAATTTAATACTCATGTGTCTGCTTGTAGCCCCTTTGCTGACCAATATGCTGTAAAACTGTTGTTGTTTTGTTTTAAAGTGTAGCCTTTCGAAAAGCTTAATATGAGACATTGATTTCAAGTCATCAGTAGAAGGACACAGGATGTATACGAAGCAATATCCTCGAATTAACTCAAATTGTATGGACCTAGATGATAGATTCTAATTCTTATAACTGAAAGGCAACAGGCTTTAGTTACAGGGGCTGTGGAGATAGTTCCATTAGTAAAACACTGACTGCACAAATAAAGGTGGAAACAGAGTTAAGATGTCTAGTATCCACATAAAAAGTCAAGTACAGTGGTCCATGCCTGTAACCCAGCGCTTGGCAGGTAGAGACAGGAGCATCCCTGAATCTTGCTAAGGAGCCAGTCTATTACTGACAATTTCCTGGTTTAATGAAAGACTTTGTCTCAAAAGAGAAGGTGGATAGTGATTGAGGAAGACACCTGACTTTGACCTCTGACCTTCACACACACACGCACACACACGCACGCACACACACACACACACACACACACACA
>LOEQ01003563.1:0-13994 GCA_001685075.1 Bramus lutescens | reverse complement strand
TGTTTGTTTTTTGAGACAGGGTTTCTTTGTAGCTTTGGAGCCTGTCCTGGAACTCTCTCTGCAGACGATTCTGGCCTCAAACTCACAGGGATCTGCCTCTGCCTCCCAAGTGCTGAGATTAAAGGTGTGTACCACTACCACCTAGCATCACTTCCTGTTTATGACTCTCTCCTATCTGTCTTCTACTCTTTGCATGATACAGTTGTAACTCCACATACAAACATAATAATAATTATGGTTTTCTGGTAGGTTGCATTCCAACAAAAATGGAATACACAATAACTTTCCTAGAACTTATTCCCCAGCCAAAGGCTCTTTACTTCACCCACTCCAAAATTTGACTAAATAGGAATTGAACAAAAATGGGGGTGTGATGGGATTAAAAAAGAATATACATTAGGGAAAATCAGTTAAGGAGGAGGTAGGGGTAGGATATACTGAAAAGGCTGATTGGTTCTCTAATAAAGACACCAAATACACAATTAATAGTACAATTGTCCTTTGGTACCTATGTAGGACTGATTCCAGGATCCCCTGCACATACCATAATTTGTAAATATTCAAGTCAAATTATAACACTGAATGTAAAAATCACATAATATCATAAATAAATAAATGTATTTAAACTAGGCAGATCTTATATACTTTAAATTACCCTGGATTATTTTATATGACCTAGTGAAATGCCAATGCTATGTGAATAGTGGTTGTATCACATTGCTTATGGAATAATGACAAGAACAAACAATATGTGTCTATGTGTTCTTTATATTTGAAACCATGTACACATAACCACATGACACATATCAGCAATGATGGAACACTGATTGATTGAATCTATGTATATGGAACCTGTTTCCAAACGGTTCTGTGTAAGGTTTGGTGTGAGAGAAACTTCCAATGAGAGACATTATTAAAATCACTGGCTTTTAGATTCTCCATGCGGAGTTGGCAAGAACATTCTTCATAAATGAATTACCATATGAGACGAGCATCAAGGATTGAATGAATGTGATTGTCTGTGGCAGGCCTGGTACCCATCTAGCCAGGAGCCTGAGCAGCAGGGTGGGAGTGAGCAACATTAAAGTGAGTCAGAGAAGATCTCTAATACTCAGCAACTGGGAAGAAGAATACACATTAGTAATCTGTGGTGGGACGGTTAGGTGGGTCAGCATCATGTGAACAAAAGTACTTTTCACTTGTAATGAAGTCAGTGTCCTTTGTTTTATTCATTAAAAAAAATCACTCATTTAATCCCCGCACTTGGGAGGCAGAGGCAGGTGGATCTCTGTGAGTTTGAGGCCAGCCTGGCCTACAAAGAAAATTCCAGGACAGCTGGAGTTGTCATATATAGAGAGACCCTGTCTTGAAAAACAAACAAACAAATAAACAAGAATATCTCAGAAGAGGGTTGTAGTTTCAGTTAGAAGAACCTTACATTTTGTCCATTGCATAAGATGTGAAAACAGATAACACATAAGTATATGCTGACTGTGCCGATTATTTTAGAAAAAGATAGATTTTGCTCAATAATTTTTTTAAATTTATGTGTTTTGTTTTCATCTATGACATTTTCATATGCTTTAAATAGTTGTTTCATAAAAATGAACGGCATTTAAAAAGTTACTGGGAATAAGAAATCACCATTAGAGGAATTGGCCCTTCTCCCTCTCTTAACTGAAGGATACATTCATGTATTGTATGTTCAAACGAGGAGCAAACAAATGGATGCAATCTGGAAGAACATACCTTAAAAACAATGATTCAACCAAGACTGGCAAACTGTCCCCTTCATTCTAAGCTAACGTTTCAAGAGGACATTGTAATCTTTCTGTTGAGGATGCCCTACTAGACTGTCATACCATGCTTCTATATCTCTCAGGGTCCCTTAGCAATGGTGACATGGTGATTTATACATAGCATTTCTTCACTCAAAACATCAGCATCAATGTATGAGGACCTGATTTTGGTCTCCAAGATTGTGTAAAAGGCTGGGCTTGGAAACAGTTGCTTATAACCACACTGGGAAGGAGGAGGCAGGGGGATGTCTGGGATAGGCTCAGTAGCCAGTATAGCTGAATGAATGAATCCCAGGTCCCAGTGAGAGACTCTGTCTCAATAAATAAGGTATTAGTGCTTCCAGGGTTGACCTCTAGCTTCCACACGCAGGTACACACACAGGCTCTTACACATACGCACACTTGTGCAGCCAAAAACACATACTTCTTATTGCATAAGTAAATAAACAAAAATATCAAATATTAATGGTGAAATGAATTGATATATAAAATTTTACTATAGACTTCTTGGGCCAAAAGCAAAACCAAACCCAAAACATCTCTTCAGTACTATTTTTGTGCCCCTTAGAGTTATAGTTGGCTGACATGCATTCTTCTTTAGATCCATTTTTGGAAATGACTTCCTAATAGGAGGATGAAGGATTTTCAGCTTAATCTATTTTTATTTAAAGCTACCATAAAAGATTAGATGGTAAAATAACCAAGATTACATTATGTTAAATTTCCTGGTATTCAATGATTTTTTTCAGGTTCTTAGTTTTCTTCTCCAGACAACCAAATCTTTTAATAGATTGTTTCTTTATTATGCATTTCTCCCATAATCCTATGAAATGGCTGAAAATGCCCATAATCTCTTCTAAAAGTACCAAAATGCACATATCTGAATCTATGAATCCTTGGGTTTTGCTCTTGCAGTCTCCTGATGTGGTAGCTCCTTGCTTGCTATGTGGCTGTAGAGAGCTCTGGTGACCCTGAGGATACTACTGGGGCAGAGTGGGGGCAGAGTGCCTTCCAGGGATCCAGGAGGATGGAGCTTTACATATCAGTGGTCCCACTGGTCTTTCATAGATGAAGGGTAGGGGCAGAAGGAAGAAAGAGAGTCATCTCAGAAACATCTTTAAACTCTGCATGCATCTTTCTCCATAATGCTTTCTTGAAGCTGCAGAAGGAGGAAACCAGACATGTGTTTCAAAAGAGCTTATCTGCAGAGTCTCACACCGCCCCTCCCCTCATCTCCCTCTTCCCCCTCACTCTTTCCCTCTCCCTCCTTTTTCCCCTTCTCAGTACCATTTGTAGTGGAGGGCCACTTGGCTCTCAAAGATGACGCGTACCCACTTTTCTAAGTATAATCTGGGCCCCACTTGCTCTGTAGCACAAAGACTCATAAAGTTTCTCCTTAGCTCTCTGGCTGCTAGCTGCTCAAGTGAATCACAAAGAATTCAGACTAAAGCACCCAAAGTGTCACCCTCATCTTCTGGGTGATGCTACTTCACCCACTGACTGGTGTTACCTGTGTGAACATCTTGTTTGTTGATTTGTTTTGCCCAGTGCTAGACCCAAAGCAGAGATCTATGACACGCCATTTCATCCTCGCTGGCTCAGTAGTGCCGTCCTTTAAACGTGTCTGTGGATTTGCGGTTGACGTTCGCTTCTTCTCAGCTGTCCGCCTAGTACTTGGCCTGACTGAGACATCTGAGATGTGAGGGAGACACTGAGGAAGAGTTTTAATGCCATGAGACCATTGCTCTACGGGCTCTTCAGAGAAAGGAAGGCCATGAGTGGAACATTTTAAAAGGCTGTGGACATCTGTGTCTGGAACAGGTGGCCCAAACTGCACCGTTGTCACTGTTCCTAGACCACTTGCTTTTGTCCACTGAAAGAATTCGAGAAGATGTACCGCCAGGACAAATCCATGTGCTATCACAGCTTACAGGAACTTGATTTCTAAGTCTCCACAAAGGAACATCCTCCATACGACAATTTATGCCGTAAGCCATTCTTTGATGACTAATAACTCTAGATTTTCAAAGAATCTTGAACACGAGGAAACAGAACCGGAGAACACCACTGGCTCCCAGTTGTTATTTTAACACCATGAAGGCCAGTGATTCTCAACCTTCCCAATGCTGCAACCCTTTAACACCTGCCCCAACCACGAAATTGTTTATGTTGCTGCTCATAACTGTGATTTTGATACTGATATGAGTCATAACATAAAGATCTGATATGCAGGCTATCTAATACAGGACCCCCAAAGGGGTTGCAACCCATAGGTTGAGAACCACGATTCTAGGCTGTGTTGCCACAGACATTGCTGCCTGTAAGAGGATGTGGGGAGGGAAAGCAAAAGAGGACATTTCAGCAAGAGGAACTTGCCACAGAGATTCTTTCCCGTTCTGGTCTACTCTGCCAGTGTAGCTCACCCAGTAAAAGAAACCGTCACCCATCAGCCCCTCTCCTTCCCCTGTGCACCCTCTGCTTCCCTGCTAGTCCTTATTTTGTGTGACTGAACTGGATTTTCTCCAATCCTGGTCTAGTTGATTGTTCCTTTTTTCTTTTCAGGGACATTAGTCACAGTAAAAATTCGGGGCAACCTAAATATCTAAAAGCAGGAGATTGGCTGGATAAGTAAAGAACCCCAAGGGGGAGTGAAGGTCAACCCTTAAAGTAACGGGGGCGGGGTGCCAGGAATGGATTGTGAGAACCTTGTCTTTAGCCTTCCTTGAGTCTTACAATAAAAAGCCAATAAATCAAAAGGTAAACATAACAGGGAACTGTCACATCAGCAATTTTGAAAATAGCCATTACCCGACCCCAAAGAATATGTGCCAGAGCCTCGTGACATTAGGAGAAGATCAAAGGCAGACTCCAGAGCACTGAGAAATCAAGGAGGACATGGACCTCTAGGAAAGCAAGCATGGTGGTCCTCTAGCACTCCTGCACAAAGAGTCCATGACCATAGAAAGTCTCTAGACAGGATTTTCTCCCAGGGTTGAACATTAGCCAGTGAAGCGTGAAGATAGCTGATATATTTTTACTCTTTAGGGCATGGAATAAATAGAATATAGAAAACAAAATAATAATAATAATAATAATAATAATAATAATACCCACATGAAGTTTCTTCTGGAAAAGTAAGACTATTTCAATATTATAAATTTTACTAATACAACTTCATAATTAATCAAAAGAAAATAATGTACACCCATCCAGATATAAAATTAGCTATATAAAATCTATACTTTTATATGTATTAATATTTTGATATAGTGATATGTAGCATCTCTAGTTATATATAATATTGATATGTAAATGAGAGACTTTGATCCCTAGTAGCATAAAAACATAACCATCATCATAATAACGACATTAAAAGAATAACTCTTAATACTGTTAAGAAAGTTTGACCAGATAGCAGGTTTCAAATGTGGAGAAATCATCCAAAGAATCATTTGAATGTATGTTTGAGAAAGATATAAAAATACAATTAAAATGAAAGACATATTTTCTCTTGGTCAGGAAACTCACTAGGGCTATGCCATAATTCCTTGAATTAATATGAAATTATATTCCAAAGATAGATTGAGAAATTAGAATTCTCTGGATTGTCATCATTTGGCAAAAATGAATGTAATATAACCTATCGGAAAAAAGAGGTGTGTGGGAAATTAGATCTATCAGGAATTTAAATGTATTGGCAGTCCCATGCTTCAAAGCTATGCCTGAGATGGAGTATGTAATCCAAACAGGCTCCAACCTGAAAGAGATTCATCTGGAAGTAGATGACAAACATGTTTTCACACCTCAATTATGTGTGCACTCTTGCTCAGACACAAGGCACTTTTCAATGGAACAAAAGTATATGTATATGTATCTGTATGTATATGTGCATGTGCATGTGTATGTATATGTATTTGTGTGTACATTTTACAGGCAAAAATTACTGAGAGATTATTTTATACATTATTAACTTACATTTTAAAATGAACCAGAAGATAAGAGGACACACTGATTCTGCCAGAGGGCAGGAGCTCAGGTCCCCACCCCCACAGCTGGTGGCTCCCAACAGCCTCTATTTGCAGCTCCAAGGGAATTGGTGACCTTGTCTGGCTTGTGCATCCACTGCACTGACACATTCATACTTGTCTATAGAATACATAGTCGTTTATATTTGAAGTAACTTTTCAAAAGATGAACCATAGAATTATTAAAAGAAAGTACAGAAATAAGATTTGTCCTTTATAAACTAGTGGTAGGGCCTTCCTTTTCTCATTTGATAAAAGCCCAGAGCACAGAAGAAACTCCTCAGTACATTTGAATACATAAATATACCTTCACATGTTATATATACCTGAACATGAATTTCATGTTCACAGTCACATGTAGAAGCTAAAAATGTTAACCCTATCTAAGCAGAGAACACACATGTGGTCATTAGAGATTAGAGAGAGAGGAAAAGGGGGGGCAGAGGAAAGTTGGATGCTGATGCTTGGTAGTTTGAATGTAATTGGTCCCCATGAGTTCATTGGAAGTGGTACTATTAGGAGGTGTGGCTTTATTGGAGTAGATATGGCCTTTTTGGAGGAACTGTGTCACTGTGGGGGTGGATTTTGAGGTTTCATATATGCTCAAGCCATGCCCAATGTCTCAGTTCACTTCCTGTTGCCTGCAAATCAAGATATAAAATTCTCAGTTTCTTCTCCAGCACCGTGTCTACCTGCATGGCACTGGGTTCCACAATAACAATAATGGATTGAACCTCTGAACTGTAAGTCAGCCTCAAATAAATGTTTTCCTTTATAAGAGTTGCTGTGGTCATGGTGTCTCTTTACAGCAGTAGAAACCCTAAGTAACACAGATGCTGAGCACTAAAATGCAGGTAGATAGGAGAATGAGTTGTAATATAGAAGCCTAGGGTGACTGTAGAGTCCACAGTGCTTTACCCTATAGTTTATAAAGAACAAGAGGGGAGGAAGAGTTTGAGGCTTCCTGACACAACAAAATGATAAATACCTAGAAGCTAGAAGTGCTAATGTCCCTGATTCAATCAGCACATAGAGCAGGTATGTAGCACACACCATATAAATATATTCAATTGTTAGATATCAATAAAATAGTTAAGTGGAAGGAAAATATGTATATGACAAAAGTGTGCAACTGAACAGAAAGCAAATGGAGTTAGGGAAGCAAATTTGTTAAGGATGATAAAATTTGTATAATTTTGTAATAGACAAAGGTTTTTTATAAATCAGTAGGAAAATGGAGTCAATCATGTATCAGATGTAAAGAAGGAACCATTTGTATAAGGGAGATATTCCTCCAAGTAGAAATGTTCTTGGCTCTGTTGGCAATTGTTTGTAAAACTACCATGACAGAGTTGTTGATTGTAGCATTTGAAGATTTATATGTATTTGTATGCATGCATATTTTGCTATGCCACCCTAGGTTTTTCTGTAGAGAGCCCTTCAACAGTGGCAAAGTGCTTCATAATGTAATGAAACATAATGCATTTTGTACATACAGCAATGTGAAGATGCATGAACATACTACTTAGTAATCCCTTTCTTAGTCTCTCCAACTACAAGTGTGGTATGTGTGCAGGCATGTCTAAATATTGTTCATTTACCATATTAAACAGTGTACAACTGATCTAGAGATAGAGAAAAAATAGGTGTGTTATTAACATTGAGGTACATTAAGTAGAATATATTAGACAATGTATGACATCATCTTACTTTTAATCTTTCTCTATTTCTATATCTCTATCTTTACTTCTTTATATCTCTTTACATATTTCCCCAAACTTGTGACCAAGCACAGGACATAAAAATATACTTCATGTGCTGCCTTCGGTAACTTGCAGTCCAGTGTTAAGGAGCATCTCCTTTATGCTCCCGCATTGGCTAATGGGGATATTACGATGCACAGTTTAGTAAATTCCCAAAGATCAACAGGCTAGTGTGTATTGGAGCCACAGTTAGAAACCAGGTAGTCTGCCTTTGGAGTTTACTCCTGGCAATAATGTCTTCCTAACAAGTAGACATAAAAATCCATCACACAGGCTCATTCAAAAAAATGCTTTTCTCCCTTATCCTAGTTTTTAGACACACTGAGTAGTATGCACGCGCATGTGCACACACACACACACACACACACACACACAAAGTTAGGAATCAAACCACTTCACCCTAGCCTGATAAAGGTTTTGGATGGATCCTCACCTCCAGTCCATCCCTTCTTTATTTTGGCCCCAGACCCTAGCTGTAAGTCATAGCAGAGTTCTACACTAGCCTGGAATGGAGTATTAGAATGGTTTATTTACTTGGGGATAAACTCACATTAAGGGTGGCGATCCACAATCCTCTGTGTACACTGGGAACTGGAGCCGAATTCAGTGACAAAGAGGCCCACACATGCACTTTTTATCTGCATGAGACCACGCCCAAAGTGGGCAGTGTATTAAAGGCTATTGGCTGAAAGAGCTACCACAACACTTTGCTATTCTCTAATCTGCTCGTGCCTGCTATCAGGAATAGAGGCAACAAATATAACTATGTAGACCAGTAGTTCTCAACCTGTGAGTTGTGACCCCTTTGGGGAGGTCGAACAATCCTTTTACAAATATCACCTAAGAACATCGGAAATATCAGCTATTCACTTTATGACTCATAACAGCAAAATTATAGTTATGAAGTATCAATGAGATAATTTTATGGTTGGGGTCACCACAACATGAGGAACTGTACTAAAGGGTCACAGCATTGGGAAGGTTGAGAACCACTGATGTAGAGGATCCAGGGAACAAAAGCACTCTTCTCCAGATACCCTCTTTTGCCAAGGAGATGAGTCATTCTCCAGCCTGGGAGACTCTACATAGTGGCATACTCAGGGTCTAGAGGCTGATAGGGACCAGAGAGGCAGGAGACTTTCTGGAGTCTGTCAATACAGATAGGACCTCTTTGCCAACCTCTAGAGGTGAGTAGTTCCCTGATTCTTTAAGATTTCTGTCTAGACCTTTTAAAGAACAGATGTTGGGTCTGTTAGGATGGGTGGTAAGTCTATATTTCTCATGATTCTGCATACTTCTTGGAAGAACTTTAAGATGCTGGCAGAGTTCTTAGCATCCACATAAGTAGAGAAGTGGGGCTTAAAGCAGTATGATAATTTGCCCTTGCAGCCAAGGTGGACAAGGGATTCCTTCATAAATGGAACTGCTTTAGAATCTGAGTAAAGACAACACAGAACATATATTCACATATTTTCTTTGGTGCAAAAATAAACTTTATAGTAAGGAGCAACTTGTTACTGCTTGCTGTTAATAATTAATTATAAGGCCTATATGATTCATAACACTTAAGAAACAACATGAATAGAGTTGTAATAGCACTTCAAGCCTTAGTCCATGATTACAGACAACAAGGCTACATCTAAAAACCTGCTGATATATCTCAAGTATTAAGCCTGGCTCATGCCTATAATCCTAATACGTGGGAGGCAGGGGCGAAGGATCAGAATGGTGAGGCTAGCCTGAACTACCTGGGAAGACGCTACCACCAAAGAACTAGATTTGAGACTGAAACTTTCCATAAGGCATTTAAAAACTATGAAATGTGCTTTCATTGTGCAACTATGAATGCCAGCAGATGTTTAAGAGGCTGTAATTTGAAATGACCCATGGCGACTGAACTGTGAAGAGGAACAGCTGATGTGACAATAAGTACATGCTCTGTGACTCATGTTCTTCATAATTACATGAATTATGAGTCATCAATTTCTTTGCCCAAACATGTAATTTCTTAGAAATGAATATTGAAATCTATTAAAGATAGATATTTATATTGCAAAATCTTGTTGAAGCTGGATATTAATAGAATAAGTTCCCACCAGGTTCTATAATGAGTTTTCATCAGAGTTTCTAGTAAGTAGGCACTTGAAACTGGTCAGGACTTATTTACTTAGGAAGCAAAATTATAGATGTTTTTAAAAGAATGAAATATGTTTGTTGCTAACTTGAATCGACTGAGAGTATTGTTAGAAATTGTAGATAAGTCTCACTATGTTGATTGAAGCCTCACATTTCCTGAGAACTATGAAATCAAACATCTTTTGAGATTGTTGAGAGCACTAGATTATTACCAAGTAATGAGATGGTAGACTTTTCAGGGGACAACTTAGAAATAAGGCATGGCTCTTGAAGACAGTAGCAGTGACTCAGGACTGAACCCCTGCATCTGGCAGCTTGTGAGTGCAGCCCCAGGATCTCTGATAACCTCTTCCGGCCCCCACAGTTATCCATGCACATGCCATAAAGCACACGTACACATAAAACAAGAGACACACAAATATTTAAAATGTGGTATGACTCTCACTGCTAAAAGTGATACAGACAAGGATATCAGAGCTATGTAAAATATTGCAATGCATCCATATAATAGATACCTGAATAGAAATTAGAGAGGTCAGAAATCTTAAACACAGAAACTAGAAGAACAGCAGCTATATAACCCTCACAGGGGCCAAAAGGCTTAATGCCTCTCAAAGTGAATGCCTTGATATCAACATATTGGCCTTAAAGACTATAGGGATATGAATTGTGTGGTTTTAATATAAAAATAGTTTGCTGTTGCCCCCTATCCATCATAGAAAGAACTGACCTGCCATCCAATTTATGTATTTAGTAAAGACAGGGACGCCTACAGATGTCCAGAGCCAGACACGTTCCCGTCTCTTCACACAAACCCTGATCATGTTTCAGCAGTACAGATGGAAGGGGAGATGGAAATAAAGGAGAGCATGGAGCTGCATATTCTGAGAAATGCTGTTTTCCGATGGTTGCCCTAGGTAACCATGCATACCTTGCCTAGTATAAGCTTCTTACATAGCATACTCCTTTGTAACCAGGCAATATAGGCTATAACTTATAACTGAAGTGTTTACTGGCACAGTACTTATAAAGTTAAGAGAGCAAAACTCATATGCAAATAAACAATACCCCAGCCTGCGACAAGAGGAGATGTGAGATCAGTCCAGTGAACACAGATTCATTCCAAATCTTGTCTGGAAAATCCTCCCAATGGTGAGAAACACTTCTAACCATAGAAAATGTATTTGTGTCTTAAAACACAATCCAGCTTCTTTGGGGGACTGTTAATTATGACTCCCAAGAAAACACTTCCTAGCATGGAGCCACTGGTAACCAGTCTATTTTTGTCAAGTAGCAAATCCACTTCACTAGTCCTAGTGATAAAGAATTGTCATCCTCTCCAAGTTCGATTTAATCCTTAAAAGAAATACATAAAGTCTCTCAAGTATGGAGCATTTTGATCATCTGACAGTAAAACCTGGTGTTTTAACAGACATCAATTCATTTATGAAAAGTTCTTTTGTATGAAGATGATGGCTTCAAATACTATTTACGTTTTTATAGATAGCTGCCAGCATTTGATCATTAAATCAAATTGCGTTCCATCCCTGATGCTTTTTTTTTCCAGAGCTATCTACTCTTCTTTAATCTAGCTGAACTGTGTGTGATTGGAGCCAGGGAAGCTCAGAGATGAAGTTGAACTTCTCCAAAGATTCATGGCTCTCAGTTTAGGGAGGAGTGGAGGTACAAAATAAAGCCTGTACTTCCTCTAGCTGATTTAATAGAAAGATTAAAAGCCTGTCTGTCCTTCCTTGCATCTGTCACAGCTCAATATTTGCTAGTTCGGAAAGTCCTTTGGTTGGCATTTCACTCTAATTGCTTTACCGTTTGGGCAAGCCATTTGTTCCCAGTAAAGGTTCTTCAGTGATCTGTCTTAGATATTTATACAAAGAAGCATGATAAGTTGGCCTGAAGAAACAAACACACCAAATAGGTTCTGAAAGCTAAACATTGCACCTTGCATCAGGGTTCACATTAAGAACCTGGGGTAGGATGTGCTCTTGGAAACTGACTGATAACAAAGCAGCATTGACATCAACACAAAACACAGTCCTCCTCTCAAAGAAAATAAGAGACAATCTATTCCAAACTAAATAGAAGTAACCATATCTCAGGAACTGAATATTACCATATACATATACATATAACAATGTATATAACCATACTCAGGTTACTGAAATAATAGACTCCAACATGGAAATAGTTATATGTTACCGAACTAACATATAAGAGACATTATTCAAATATGTTGTGCAAGTGGGTTATATACAGTAAAGAAGGCAAACTCTGATATAAGTTTTTGTTTATATCTGATAATTTTCTTACCTTTTGGGTTGGTGGAAGCTGTAATATGCTAAGTTAATATGTAGCAACCGTTTTGCCTGAAAACTAGAGGATGTTGAGTTAGACACAGGTAGCCAATGAATAGCTAGTAAGGGGACTAGAATGAGCTACAAAGAATTTGGCTCTAGTCTTGCAATACTTCAGCTCCCCCAAATCACAAAGTTCTACTCAGTCATCCAGTCTTGTAAAATCTTGAATGTAAGTGTGGTTTTCTTCCTTGGACACTTCATATACATGAGAGTATTGCAAAATATACGTAATAGGGCTTAAACACCAAGATACTCATGCCCACTGGCATTTCTGCCTTAAATATCCATGTATTGGTACCTGAGCTGCCCCAGCCTTTCTCCTCATTACCGCACAGTACATCACTGTTACTCAATACTGAAGCATTTAGCTGCATCACTGGAGAACCTGCTCCTACAGTTTGATGTTTGCTCTTTGGACCAGCCCTTTAGATACAGTGTCAAAGCCCAGGAACAAATGCAGGAAGCAAGTGGCAAAGCTGGATTACAGTCGGCATCCGGGAAGACACAGGCCTCAGCAAACACTGAAACAAAACACCAAACCACAGCAGGAGCCATTAGATGGTAGGCAGGAGGGCCACCAGAAAGACATGCCCGGGCATGCTTGATGATGGCTCAAGGTCGACTTTGTCCTTACTGAGAGATTATGAATGCTGTTTCTCAGGACATTACTGATCAGTCTCCAAGAATTACAAGAGAAACTTCATGTAACCTGAATATTTTAGCGCGACTGCAGTCATAGCGAGCTGCTATGGTGGGGATAATAACAGTAGGTATGTTGTCCACCCCCAGTGAGTTATGCGGTTTGAATACCATACTGCAGGCACAATTTAGGCCCCAGGAACCCTGAAGGCAGCTGTTGCTAGCGTTTCCATTTTGTTTTAAATTTTTTTTTATCTATTTACTTTTTATTGTCATTGTGTGTGCAATGTAAACACTATGCCAAAGTCATAGATGAACACATCCATGTCTTTCTACAATGTCAGGATGTATTGATAAACAATAAACACTCAAGGTTTAGTGGTTTCCATGACAGCAATGTGTCGTAAACTCACCTACCTCAGAGCTCAGTCAAGTTCAAGGTGAATGCAAGTTTCTTAGTCTGATCTTCACTGCTAACATTTAATCTCATATCACACCTCACAGGGCCCACAGTGACCACATCTGTGTATCCCTACATACATATGGGTTACAGAAGGAATACAAGTCAACAAGATAACGAGCCAGAACACTGCTGGAGTGGGGGTGAGGTGCTGCTGGAGTTGAGGTTTGAGAGTAAAATGAAATCTACAGCCTTTAGACGAAAACACTGAACAGGACCCAGAGCAGGAGAGAGCTCAGGAGTGGGAAACAGCAGGTCAGGCCCAGGTCCAGATGGCAGACAGGTGGACCAGTAGGTAGTCCAGTAGGCTGTGTCAACCATGAAGGATGGAGCCGTCTAGAAATTGTCACTCTTGAAACCCATACCAGGAATCAGAAGATAGATCAGCATGTGGCTGTATCTTCACAGTGTTAGGGGTGTCTCACCCTATATACCTTCCCTCTATCAGGTATGCCCAGTAAATTTTTAGTTCTGGTATCACCGATATGATTGCACTACACCCATGCTCACCACAGTGGCAGTTATCTTTGATAAACATAGGATAGGGCCCTTTGATTCCAAGGACTAAGTCATTTATCCATCTGGGGTGGACCGCTGGTGCTTGACAGATGATACAGGTTATGGGTGTTCCCAAAGATGGCAGCCATTCTTCTCCCTCAAAAGGGAGTCAAAGGATGTGTGTGAATTTGAGTCTCTAGTGTTTTATACAATATGGAGCTTGGACTAAGGCATACCCTGATCTCAACACTTTAATACTCATCTCTCTCTCTCTCTCTCTCTCTCTCTCTCTCTCTCTCTCT
>LOEQ01003562.1:321288-333536 GCA_001685075.1 Bramus lutescens | reverse complement strand
ATTTTTGCCTGGCAATCTTGTCTACTTCCGATATCCAGGAGGATAACTACGTGTTTTTTGGGGGTTCACCTTCCTATTTAGCTTCTCTAGGATCATGGATTATAAGCTTCTACCCACTACCCCTTTTCTCTTCTTTCTTCCTTTCTGCCTTCCTTCCTTCCTTCCTTTCTTTTTTTCTTCCTTTCTTTATAATTTATTCTCGGACTCATCAGCCGTAGAAATGCTCATAGGGCAAGGATCCCACACTTCCAGCAACCCAAAGAGATGACTCCTAGGATGTCTTGGCCTTATTTGAACTCTTCCTGTGCCTGAACTCAGGTTCCAGGAGAATGGAGAGTGACTGGTATCAGGGCCATAGTTGTTTATTTGAAGCAAGAGGTTTATAGTAAGAAGGAGAGAAGGAATTCAGGAGAAAGTAAGAATTAGGTCAGCTTATGAGCATCACTCCAAATCCTTGCTCAGATACACCCCCAGAAACTCACAGAAAACATACTGAAATGCAAGATTGTAAAAATCCTTCCCGCCTGAAAAAAAATAGAAAAACAGCAATCACAAAGCATTCATTCATTTCCAAGTTAGGGTCTTATGGCATAAAACTATAACTTGAACTCTTTAGGAGAAAGCTGAAGTAGGATCAAAAATTCAAACTCATCCTATGTAATTTAGTGACACTATCTCAAAATAAAGGAGTAGAAGACTGAGAAGACTTGATAGAGGTAGAGTCCTTGCATATGATATCTAACTCTAGGTCTTCCGAAATATTAAGTACTGATGGCAATGTTGGAGAGAAGCAAATGATTTGTGTTTACTGCCCAGTTGGGGGGCAGAAAGTTTATCTACACCTTAACCTTTCTTCTGCAGAGACTGAAGATAACATTACTAATTTTAATCATTGAATTTTTACAGTTTTATAAGGAGAGATATTTATCTCCTCATATTTCTAATGGCTATAAGAAAACTAAACTTATTTTCCTGCGCCCAACTCATGTGCTCACTGTTACTACCGCTGTGACCTCTTTGACCTCACAAGTCAAGGAAAATGAGTTTAAAATCGTGGTTTAGTAATTTATCGTCTGCCTCATTTAACTATTTGCTAACTGTTTCTCTGCTTTATACCGACCTGTTTTTCCCACACCCTTTACCTGATTCATGTGTTTTTAGTACTAGAATCTTTTTCTCCCAAGTCCAAAAACCTTGTTCCATCTTTTGTTCTTTCTCCTCATTTTCCAAACACTGCTTCTTCCTTGAAGATAATTTGCTTCCTTGCTTTTGTTTTAATATCTTTGTACACGATGAAGAGAAACAAAAATGAAACCATACATTGTATTTTAACCTTTAAACGCTTCTAGCATCAAATCTGCTGTAATCTGGATAATTTTTACTGAAGAGTAATAAATAAACAAAGAAAATTGATACACATAGTAGCCAATTTTAATTTGTCATTTTATTTGGTTGCTTCAGGAAAAAAATAAAGAACACTTTAATCATTGATTTAGATCTCTCTCTCTTTCTCTCCCTCCCTCCCTCCCTCCTTCTCTCCCTCCCTCCCTTCTTTCTTCCCTCTCTCTTCAGGAAGGAATTGAGTTGCCAGGTAGGTAATATGAATGCATTTGATGCGACTGTGATCAGAGATCGGTAGGCCTTATGTGTTACCAGGTCCACATTTTAAAATCTTTACAAAGATAGAATACAATTTTTTTTTGTTTTGAAAGGCAAGGCAAATGAATTATTTATTAGTGCTTTCTGGTCATCTGTAGCTCTCTAAATACTATGGTAGTACCTGATTCTAAAACCATTGATAGAAATAGATCTTAGAGTTATTTGGTAGCAGAATCTTTATGAGTGGCTAAATTTATGTTTTCATAAGTAAATTTAATATTAAGAGTAATCAAAAACAAAATAAAGCGAACACACAAACAAAATTGTCTAATGCCAGAGACTTGGTTCAAAATTGTACTGATAACTGCTAACAGTCCTTCCCTTCTTTTCCAAGGCTTCCAAAAACAAAAAAACAACAACAACAACAAAAAAACAAAATAAAAGGAACTAAATGAAACTGATAGCGATCTAGCCTCAAAGAATTATTGCGCACATTAAAAGAGAAAATGACTACAACAGTTAGCACACTTTCTCAGCAATACTAGTTTCCTATAAACCCTAAGTACTAAGAAAACAGAAATCTTATCATCCCCTAAGGGATCTGCAATTTGATTGAGACAAGAAACAGTGACTTTGTCTACATGTCTCTATTTACCACGATTTTCTTCTATTTTGCCATTCTTGTTTTAATGGTCTATTTATTAGAATGATCACCCTCCCTGTTAGGCAGTTACATCCCAAGGAAGCAATCAGTTTTCTTATAATAGCAACAAACACACAAATCCTATTTGAGTTTACCAAAGCAAACTTTTCTTTTCTACTGTCTGAAACCTCTTTTAAGTCAAAAAAAAGTCTGGGTTTGTGTTTCTCTTGTTAGCCCTTAGATAGCTTTGTAAATCCGCAGATCTCAGAAGTACATAGTTACAAATATCCCATTTGGGAAATCTCTGAATATACCCAAGTAAGGTGAGGTTTTATTTATATTTTTCTTTTTACCGTTGTATTGCCACAAAATAAAGATTTGGAAATTCTTTCTTTTTAAAGAATAAATTAAAGTGTCCCACTATTTTAAATATAGGAAAGCTGACCAGGTGCTACATACATTTATTTATTTATAGTATCCATATCTTTTATATATGTGTGTTTACATGTATTAAAAATAGGATTTTGCTGCACTTTTGTGGCACATGCCTGTAATCTCAGCACTCGGGAGGCATAGGTAGACAGGTCTCTGGCATTTGACTCTAGCCTGGTCTACAGAACAAGTTCAAGGTCAAAGGACAAGGCTATACAGCAAAAAAAACTGTCTTGAAAAACAAAATAAAAGAACAAACAGAAAAGGAAAAGAGCTACAAGGAGTGGGAGCAGGCATATGTCTGATGTTTTGCTACACTCTTGAGACTCTTTTCCTCCTATTGGGTTACATTTTCAGCCTTGATATGAGGGCTTTTGCCTTGTTTTATTTCATCCTGTTATGCTGTGTTTGGTTGTTTTCTCTGAGAAAACGACTCTTTTCTGAAGGGAAACGGAAGGAGGGTAAATGTGGAAAAGAGGGGAGGTGGGAGATGCTGGGAGTAGAGGAGAGAGGGGAAATTGTAATTAACATGTATTGTATGAGCGATAAATTTATTTTCAATAAAATAAACATTAACGAGACACAATAACAATAAAAATAAAATAATAATAATAATAATAGTAAATCCAAGCAAGCAGCTGAAAATATATGCCTTAAAATATTGAGAACAAGATGTCTGCTCCTACACAGGAAGCTATATGCTCCCTCCTTCATCTTCTGTTTCTACAAAGCAGTTGCTGAGTCATGGTCCTCATTCCCCTGTCTTATTTGCCTCTCAGTGGTAGGTGTCTTTTGTTCATTTTTTTTCACAGCTGGGCAGTGATGGTTCCCATCACCTTGAATGCAAAGCATATTTTTTTTACAAGCATTTGTTACAGTGCTCATTCTGTATGGCTAGCATATTAAATAATGTCGTGATAAGATTAGAAGTAGTTTGATAATGTAGAACTGTGTGCTTTTCATGAAATTGACCATTGTTTCTAATTAACACTGTGAATTTAGATAGACTATCGTATGTTCTCTCATGATTACTATGAAAGAACTACACATTTAAAGCACACCATTCATTATTCTGTAATGCAAGTTTCTGGAACAAATGCAGACATTTAGGAGTTTATTAGTAAGAAAAGTATCTCAAGTGTGGTTTCTATTTTGAGTTCAGTGAATGTCTCTATATTAAATAATAGTGAGTAAATCTGGAAGAAATATGATCCAAGAATTCTGAATAAAGGCAAAAATTTCCATTGCAACTTTTGGTAATATATGGTGTGGAAAGTCCTTCTGTTTATGTGTTGCTCTTATTGGTTAATGAATATAGAAGCTGTTTTGGCCTGTGAACAGAACAAGGCAGAGAAAACTAAACTGAATGCTGGAAGAAAGAAGGCAGAATCAGGAGAAGCCATGTAGCATCCACTGGGGACAGATGCATTTGGAACATGGATGGTAGGCCACAAGCCTTGTGGTATAATATAAAATAATGGAAATGGATTAATTCTAGATTTAAGAGTTATGTATAAATATTCATAAGCTAATAGGCCAAGCAGTGTTGTAATTAATATAATTTTTGAGTGGTTATCTTGGATCTGAGCTGCCGGGCAGCCAGGAACAAACAAGCGGCTTCCTACAACAAATATACACATTAGAAATTATTAGTGGATTAAATAATATATTTCTATGATTTTTAACAAAATTTTCCCATATTCTCTTATGAAATGTTTCCAATATGCAAATTACATAATGATAGAATACTTCTATATCCTCATTAATATATTAGCTACTATTAATATTTACTAATTATATACTTCCTTTTGTTATTTTCCTTTATTATATTTATGGCACTTCAATTATCAATATTATTTGATTTTAGTACCCTTTTATAAAGTTATATTTAATAATTCACTGTAAAATAAAATTTGATGCAACTAAATATTATTTCATTTATCATTTCATTAGTTTAAAATTTTTATGAACCTATACAATTCACCACCTATCCAGGTACAGAATATTGCTATGAAGCAATACCATCACAACCTCTAAATAGCCAATAACTTGATTAATTTCATACATTTTAGCATTTATATCAAAAAACATACTACATGCACTCCTTATTGCAATCTACCATTTAACAACCCTTAAATAAACATTTTAATTATTTTTAGTGTATATGAAATGTAAGTACTTCTTTGTTTGAGTGAAAGCCAGAAGAGGGATCAGATACCTTGGAGCTAGAATTACAAATGTGTTCATGAAGCCTGTTTTTTTACATGAGAGGCAGGCTCTAAACTCAAGTATTCTTAATGTGAAGCAAGTGCTCTTGGAGCCTTCTCTCCAGCATATGTGCTGGGAAATGTTTAAAGCAATGTTTTTATTAACTCATTGAGAGTTCCAAACAATGTGTTCTCATCATATTCATCCTCCTTCCAGAATGTCTTCCCAGAGCTACCTACCTACTCTGTGCCTACCCAATTTCAAGACTCCCCACTCTCTAATAGCAATGTTTACTGTTTATGTCAGGGTGTAAGGGCTCCTACTACTATGCCCTACTGCCATGGACTCTTCCATGTCTTTCACACCATGATGGACTGTAGGCACTCAAACTGTGTGAGTCAAAATGAATCCTGACTATATAAAAGTGCATTTAGAAGGCATTTGCCATGGTAACCAGCAGAGCAAGACAGATGCATTTCTGATCATGATGCATTTTAACTACTTAAAGAAGTGTGCATGTGTCTAAGTTCTTCCTTTAGATTCTAAGTTCATTTACAAAGTTCAGACTTTGGGAAACAGAATACAAAATATAATAATTAATAATGCCTTAGAATATTTACTTTAAATAATACATACATAATCCTAAATCAAACTTTAAGTTCTCTTTCATAATTTTTACTTAATACAATATCCGTAGATTTATTTCCACAGAATAATAGGTTTAAATGTTCAATGACAATAAACAAGATAAAGCTATGAGTAAAGTAGCAATAAGGTTAATTAAAAAACAACAAAACTTGACTTAATCATTTTGTATGTTGGGGGGGTTATTCATTGTCTAGTCATCATTGAAGGAAGTCAGGGCAGGAATTTGAGCAGGGCAGAATCTCAGAAGTAGGAGCTGATGCAGAGGCCATGGAGGGGTGTTGCTTACTGGTTTGCTCCTCATGGCTTGCTCAGCCTGCTTTTCTATAGAACCCAGGACCAGCCCAGGGATGGCATCGCCTACTATGGCTGAACCCTCCCCTCATTGATCCCTAAATGTGAAAATGCCTTACAGCTGGTATCTCATGGAGGGATTTCCTCAGCTGAGGTTTCTTTCTCTCTGACGACTCTAGCTTGTGTGTTGACACACAAAACCACCCAGTATACTCATTAAGCCAAAGAGAGATGGTGGGCAGTTCAGAGAGCTAGCTGCTTCATATTGGGGACCATGATCTGGGTCCCAGCAGTGTTACAGCGCAGCTCACCAATGCCTGTAACTATAAGGTAGCACTAATGGGCAAACAGGAGGCATGGGCTCCCAACTGGTGGCAGATGGAATGGAAGCATTTAGTGAAGGAGACAGGTGCGAGAGCAACTGGAGCTGGAGCTGTGACATGGCCGCCTGTTACAACCTGCTGGCCTCCAGACAGTGGACCCATGGGACAGGGAAATTCTCTGTTCGAGACCCCACTCCCAGCCATTTCCCCATTCCATGTAGGCAAGCAGATCTCCTGCCTCCAGTGTGCACTCCCTCCTTAATTCCCTCTTCTGAAAAGCCTCTCTCTCTCTGTCCCCTCCCTTTCTCCCTCTCTCTCTCCCTCTCTTTTTTCTTCCTCTCCTCTGCCAAGGGGACCCATTGAGGCCTTGGGTGACCCATTGCTGCCCCTTGTGGGACCTACCTCCTGTCCCCCATGTCTTTATAAATAATAACACCACCCACTAAGATGGATGGGCTAGAGACCTAGCAACATAGTCAACCCCAGCCTTGGCCCCTGTGTGCTTCTGGGACAGGGGAGGACCTTCCTTTCTCTCCAGATTTAATCTTTTATTTTTATTATTTATTTATTTATTTTGTTGATTATTTGGGGGGGGGCAGGGTTTCTCTGTATCTTTGGAGCCTGTCCTGGAATTAGCTCTTGTAGACCAGGCTGGACTCAAACTCACAGAGATCCACCTGCCTCTGCCTCACAAGTGCTGGGATTAAAGGCATGTGCCACCACCACCCGGCTCCAGATTTAATCTTAACTCTATAGTTGATAATAGTCTAATCCCTTTCTATTGAAAGATTTTTTTTATTTGATCTATAGGATTTCTTTCCTGTATGTATATATGTGTACCAGGTGTGTGTCTGGTGTTCATGGAGGGCAGAAAATAGTCTAAAACCTTCTGGGGTTGGAGTTATGGACACATGTGAGCGACCATGTAAATGCTGAGAACTGAACATGAGTCTCTCTCTACAAATTATCTTTATCATGGCGTCATCTCTCCAGTTCTATGTCTAATATGTATGACTGAAGACAACATATGAAATTAGAAAATAAATAATGTAAATAAACAAAAAGTAACTAAACTGTAGCTGTGGTTTTTCCCTGAAAATTTCTTCCTTATTGCGATAGAAGCAATCAAATTCTCCTAAGCTTTACTTACAATTTGAATATTTTTTCATTTTAAAACATTTAATTATATATGACAAAACTTAAACTTTATTTAAATAACTTTTTGAACTTGGAATATATAACTATTTCTATTACCAGAAATATTAAATCCATGTGTAATGACATATCAAAGCAAAACATTAATTCTGATAGAATAATTTCACTGACTGCGTATTAATGCTACATTTCAACTAGGCTTGAGGCGCTTAGTGTATTGGATGGAATCATTGTAGTGTTTCACATGCAAACAAAATAGATTCATGAAATATTGCATTAACTAAGAGGACACATCCTTTTATTTTTATTTTCACAACTATGAAGATGTCAATACTGCATCAGTAAGTAAACATTCTTTTGAATACTCTGTTCATGAATTCAAAGCTGCCATCATTCCTACACTATGCTAAAAATGCAGGTTATGTTCTGTGAGGAATTATATTGATATCCAGCTATTTAGGATAAAAATTTATTAGAGAAATCTTAAAATGAAAGCAATTTTTAGTTGTAATGATATATGGTATGGCATTTTAGAATATGCTTCATTGCTATTTGTTGAAACAGAAGTCCTTTGCTACAGGACACCACAAATTCCAGGACAATGATATGTTCTATATGCACATAAAAGGCAGATGAAAATAACATCTTTCAAAATTAAGGGAAAATGATAGAAGAAACATCCATGCAAATAATGTTTCATATAGTTGGAGAGAGAGGTCAGAAATGTAAAAACATAGGAAAAATCTTCACAAAGAAATAAATCTTTAACAAAATAAATGTCTTTGAGAGAGGTACCAATTTTTAGCCACAATCACAATACTTAGATGAGGATTTATTCTCTTTGCTGAAAACAAATTAAGAAAAAATATCTAAATGAAGCTATAGTGTAAACAGGAAGGCATCCATCCAAATACATAGTGAAGGTCAGCAAACATCTCAGGCTTGGAAACAGGGCTTCTAAAAAATAAATGAGTTTGTGATAAGTGTTCCTTATCTTTAAAAGTACTTGCAAGACTCCCTCAGATAGAAAGCCCAGCTTAACATTATCTATTTTGTTCAGCCACCCTTTGAGATGGTCAGTGTGTCAGACTTCTCACAGTTGGTGAGCTCCTGCGTGTAGATGAGTTAATAAGGGCCCAACACTGCGACATGATAAATGTGAAGTGCCGAGTAACAGATTTCTAAGTGCTCTCCTGTTACCTCACCAAATCTGCCCTGCAGTTCCCAGCAAATACATCAGTAACTCCAAGAGGCCCATTGCCGCATCCTGAGCCCTAAGGATTGACCTGATCCAGGCCTGAGGCAATGTGAGGACAAACACAGTCACACAGACAAGCTTCCACAGGGTGGAATGGGCTTTTTGAGAGAACTTTCAGCAACCCAGAACCTCAAGCTTGGTGTATGAATTACATAAAGTTTGACATGGAGATAAGTGTGGAGTGACTTTATACAGCTAAACAATCCCTTCTTTAGTCAATAGCAGTCTCCATAGAATAGCCTTCAGGTATAAACATCCAAGGAGAGAAATCTAGGGTGAATATTTATGAAACACATGGTCAACATTTGCACTCAGACCAAAAGAAAGCTTCTGTTGTCCCTTTTAACCTCACACTTGAGGGTGGAGGTGAAAGTTTCCCATGGGTCTGAAGCACTGGTCCTTGACACATTAATCACACTCACTCAGAACTACACTTTCTCCCTAACATCCATTGTTTTGATTAGATTGGCTTCTTCTTCTTCTTTTTATTTATTTTTTACATGATTCCCCTTAGTTTGTAAGCATTCAAAATCTGATATCATGGCTGGATATTGTACCTGTTGGTTTCTAGGGATCAATAGAATATTGCAGACACTGAAAAATGTTGCAATGATGCAAGCAGGCATTACTTATTATTATGTATGAAACAATACAAGACTTGAGTGAATTCTAGATGATTTTGATCAAAAACAGTCACTTTCTGTTGTGTTTAATCCTAGAAGTTATCATTGGCCTACATTTAATGGAAATTATGAAAGAATTTAACAAAGAATGAATACTAATGTGACTGTCTAGCTTTTCACTTAGCTGTCAAACACACAATGAACTGGATGTGATTAAAATTACATGTGAATTTGAAGTAATATATTGAGTTTATTTTTTCTGTTTTTTTTTCTCACGGATGAAATTAAATGTTTCACTTAATCCCAGACAAGAAGCAAGATTGTCTGTATCCTGCATATGTATTTATGTCTAAAGTTTTCAGATGTTGCCTAGAGAGACCTCAAATGGCATTGTATGAGAAGTTGGCAGGTACCTTGATGCTATGGATGATGATATCCCACAACATTGTCTATGGCAGGGTTTCCTAGTTTAAAGCAGTGCAACTATTTTACATACAGGCCATGCAATGCAAGTAAAACTTACTTTCAGAGGAATTCAAAGGAATATGGGGAAGGGAGTAGATTGCTCCACCATCAATTATTATTTTACATCTAAGATGCACATTAATACCTTTCAGTGGCAGAATATTATGCTGGCTAGTTTTATGTCAACTTGACAGAAATTAGTTATCTGAGAGGAAGACATCAGTGGAGAAAATATCCCTCTAAGACTGAAGGGCAGACAAGCCTGTAGGATATTTTCTTCATGACTGAGGGGACAGGGATTGGCCTATTGTGGATCGGGCCAACCCTGGGTTGGTGATCCTGGGTTCTGTAAGAAAGCAGGCTGAGCACATCAGAGGAAGCAGGGCAGTAAGTGGCACTGCTCAATGGCCTCTGCATCAGCTCCTGCCTCCAGGTTCTTGTCTTGCTTGAGTCCATGCCCTGAATACTTTTAATGACGAACTATGACATGGAAGAGCACACCAAAAGAGTTAGTCTCCAACTTGCTTTTGGTCATGATGTTTCATCATTGCACTCAGGTACGAGCTCTTAGATCAAATCATCAGTTACCATTTGTCCTACTCATAAAATAACCATCTGTTTTCTAGTTTTATCTCTTATTACTCAGGATTTGAGAAATTCTAGATAACTTGTTTAATTAATCAATGTTCGGTTTTAATATTCACTTTATAACTTTAAGGGAGGATGGGGTTCATTGATTATTTTTAATACTAATTTATTTTTAATTGGTTTCCTAATTTTTATTTTAATAAAATTCCTCTTAACTAATACATGAAGACATCAATGCTGTCCTTTAATTAATGGGGCAGCATGTAATTTTTAAAATAATTGTACTTTTCCTTTTAAAATCTTTTACATGTATATAATATAGTTTGATCCCTTCTACCTCACACCACCCGACTCCAGCTCCTCCTAGGAAACACTAGCCTGTCTCCCTCCTGAATTCTTGTCTTTAAAGAAAACCGTTTATGATTATTATTTTGTTTACTAAGTCTGATCAATGTGAATGAGTGTGGTGCAGAATAAGTAAGCACAGGCAAAGGTAAAGCCAAATTAAACATGGAAATCCAGCAGTTTGTAAACTACTGACTTGGCATAGCAGAATAAATGGAGTTTGAGGAGAAGCAGCATGCTTGGACAGACAACACTTCCTTCGAATGGCATGAATGATCTAATGAAAATCTAATTGCTAGGTACAGAATGCTTTTAAATGACTTATTAAAGGTCAGGAAGTACCCTGAGGCAACCAATACAACACAGAGTATTGACGTTGTTATTGTCTGTCCATTTTAGATAGAAGGCAAGATCCTACTGCTAAAGACTCTACACACCTTGGTTCCTGATTTAAAAAAAAAATCATGATCCTATCTTAATGGGAAGAAGACAAACAATTTCTGCTATAATTTCCATTTTTAGAACACGCCATAGGTTTTTCTTCAGCAACAGCTCTTCTTGATGACTTGCAGTGCAGTGTGAAGCTGCTGTCAATTCCTGAGAACAAAAGGGGAAAAAAAACAGATGCATAGGGAGCAAAATGGCATTTCACACTGGGTGCTTTGTAAATGTGAGCCAACTCAGACAAATACGTTAGGCATCAGGAGAGATGGAGCTGAGCCAGCAGAGAAGAAAACATGTCCAAATAGAGCAAGTTTGCTCAGCAAATTGAAATTCAAGCCTAAAATTGAAAAGTTTGAGTTAAATCTACTGCAAAGGGCATATGTCATATTTTATTTATTTTTTATCTCACAAGGCAAAGTTCATTAGGTATTTTTGTAGTTGAAGACTCTTTGCATATATCTAGTTTTTTTATCTTGATTTTCTGACATAGCTATTATCTCTCAGGAAAATAGGAATATAAATAAAATGTTAAATACTTGAACAATATCATGTGTGAACATAGACAATATTAATTCTGTGTAGTTTCTGCACCTTTGGCAATAGACAATCTGGTAATCAATGTACCAGAGAAAATATATTTTATTAAAACAATTTAGCTATAATCAGAACACTTTACATAAAATATATGATTTCAGCTAGCTCTCTGTCAGCATCCAACATATGACTGTAAGTTTTGTAATATTAAAATGATGTGATATGGGAATAGAGTTTAAATTACTGACAAAAGGGCTGGAGAGATGGTTCAGGGGTTAACAGCACTGACTGCTCTTCCACAGGACTTAGATTAGATCCCTAGCATCCACACAAAGATTAAAGACTATTTGTAACTTAGTTCATTGGCTTCTTCTGGCCTCTGTGGGCATTGCATACAGATGGTATACAGGTATACATACAGGCGAGACACCCATACATATAAAATAAAAATAAATAAATCTAAAAAATAAAACTGCCTAAACAAACAGACAGAAAAGTAACCTACAGTGTGTTTGAATAAGAACGGCTCAGACGGGATCACATGTTTTGATATTTGGTCCTCAATGATGCTCCAGCTTGGGAAGAATTTGGGTATTTGATCCTGTTGGAGAATGAGTGTCACTGGGGTATATCTTAGGCTTCTGTAGTCATCTGCTACCCCCCGTCCATCCTCTCTCTCTCTCTCTCTCTCT
>LOEQ01003562.1:301722-314435 GCA_001685075.1 Bramus lutescens | reverse complement strand
ATCCTTTGGGTATATACCCAAAAGTGGTATTACTGGGTCTTGAAGAAGGTTGTTACCTAATTTTCTGAGAAATCACCACACTGACATCCAAAGGGGCTATACCAGCTTGCATTCCCACCAGCAATGCAGAAGTGTTCCCTTTACCCCACAACCTTTCCAACATAAGTTGTCATCAATGTTTTTGATCTTGGCCATTCTTACTTAGAGATGTAACATGGAATCTCAGAGCCTGTTTGATTTGCATTTCTCTGATGACTAAGGATGGTGAACATTTCTTTAAATGTCTTTCAGCCATTTTAGATTCTTCTGCTGAGAATTTCTCTATTTAGGTCTCTACTCCATTTTTTATCGGATTATTTGTTCTTTTGATTGCCAATTTATTGAGTTCTTTGTATGTTTTTGAGATCAGACCTCTGTCTGATATGGGGTTAGTGACGATCTTTTCCCATTCTGTAGGCTGTCATTTTGTCTTGTTGGCTGTGTCCTTTGCTATATAGAAGCTTTTCAGTTTCAGGAGGCCCCATTTATCAGTTGTTTCTCTCAATGTCTGTGCTGCTGGGGTTATATTTAGGAAGTGGTCTCCTGTGCCAAAGTGTTCAATTGTGCTTTTTACTTTCTCTCCTGTAAGGTTCAGTGTGGCTGGCTTTATGTTTTGAAATGAAATTCTTAATATTAAATGGTTTTTAAGGAAAATATGATAAAGTTGGGGAGAAATGTTCTTAATAGTTTATTTAATTTACTTATAGTCCCAACTTTAAACATAAGCCATTCTCTGCATACAAAGTGTAGGTAAACCATCATGGGCAGTCAATTGCGAAAGTGTCATGCCTATAAAAGTTAATGCTAGCACAAAATTCTAAAATGCAAATGACTGTTATGAGTGAAGAACGTTGGCCCATTTGTTGCATTATTTTCTGCAGTCCAATTCCTGCTTCTCAAACAAGTACAAGCCACGTGCCAGACTGAAATAGATTTTCATGAGTAGCTAATGTGGAAATATTGTGTAGTCGCTTACTGCTAAGGCTGGAGTTTTAATTAGGGTAACTTTAATGTTCTTTTTATTGCTAACATTTTATCATATATGACACTCTCAAATTGAAGCCAAAGCCATGCTTGGCTACATTTAAATGTGTGTGAAACTTCACGTTTCTCCAACTCACTAAGTATAATGGCCATAATTAGTGTTCTGATGATAATTTAAAGAACAAAATTGATTCAGGGGTTAAATATGAAAAGCTCCTTAAGATCACTTTTGTCTGAACTGTAAATTACATGTCTCTTAAAGAAAAAATAGATGAACTAAAATAATAAAAAAGTTGTAATACCTCCAAAGTGCTTAGTACTCCCTAATGCTCCCCTCCCCAAAAACTATCTACTATGCTTATTTTATACATCTATGGATATATTTTTATAACAATGTTAATATACAAATAGTAGCTCCACTTTTTATTTCATACATATCATATTGTAGACATCATTTGATTGTCTACAAATCTATAATAGCAGTGTGCATATATACTATGTCATCATATAGATGCCATCTTTATTAAATATTAAATTGCTCATCAATTTGATGTTCAGTGACATTTCTCCTTTCAGTGGAATAATATATCTTTGTGTATATGTGTGTGTGAGAGAGAGAGAGAGAAAGAGAGAGGGAGAGAGAGAGAATATCAGCGTATTTTACGGCTGGTAAGTGTTCAATGTACTTATTCTGTAGTTCAGGGGTGGTCATAACTCCTCTTTTTCAGATCAGGTAATGCACTCTCCTTTCTTCTTCACAAACACACACAGCACACACCTACCCTCTGAGGATAAACCGCAAAACATTTTTTCACTTGATGAATAGTGGATTTTTTTTTGCAGAAAAATAAATATATAATTCCAAAGATGGAAAAAATAGTGCAGATGTAAGACAGTTTATTTTTTTAAAGTAGCAAAACAAAACGAACAGAAGAAAAAGCACAAATTGTACCAACTATTGGGATTTTCTGTGGTTTTCCACACATGCACACATCAGACACTGATTATCTCTATCATTCTCCCTGTCTCTAGAACCTGATAGCTTAAATATGAGAGTTTTGACAAATAGTTCTCATCACCAAAATCATTTAACACAGGAAAACTGCCCCCAAAATGTTTTCAAACAACCACTTATCTATAGCAAACTTTCTGAGAGAAAGAAGAAAGAGGGGAGGGAGGAAAGGAGAGAGAGAGAATGCTACTTTCTCATCCATTGGTATCATTCCCTTTATCTTGAAGTGACATAGTAACTGTGTTTCTTTTTATATTTTTTCTTTTTTATTATAAAAACTGACAAAAAAACTATTTTTTTTTCATTTTACATACCAATCCCTGCTCCCACTCCCTACCCTCCTCCTGCGTCCTCTAAATTACGTCCCCACTCCATTCCCCCATCTATTCCAATTGCTTTGTGGAAGGAGCAAGGCCCTCCCTACTATATCTAGGCAGAGCAAGGTATCCGTCCAAAGAGAATGGGTTCCAAAAAGCCTGTACAAGCAGTAGGGATAAATCCTGGTGCCACTACTTTCAATGTCCCCGCAGTCTACTCCAGCCATACAACTGTCACCCAAATTTCAAGGGCCTAATTTGGTCTTATACTATGGTTCCTTCCCTGTCCAGCTGGAGTTGGTGAGCTCCCATTAGCTCAGGTAGACTGTTTCAGTGGATGAACCCATCATGGTCTTGACCTCCTTGCTCATATTCTCACTCCTCCCACTCCTTGACTGGACATTGGGAGCTCAGTTCAGTGCTCATCTGTGGCTCTCTGCCTCTTCTCTCATCAATTGCTGGATGAAGTTTCTATGGTGACATTTAAGATAGTCATCAATCTGACTACAGGGCAAGGTCCGATTGGGTAACCTCTCCAGTATTGCTTAGGGTCTTAGCTCGGGTTATCCTTGTAGATTCCTGGGAATTTCTCTAGTGCCAGGTTACTGCTAACCCCATAATGGCTCCCTCAATCAAGATATCTCTTTCCTTACTCTCCCTCTCTGTCCTTCCTCCTTCTCCACTATCCCATTCCCTCAAGTTCCCCTCCCCACTCCCTTTCTCCCCCTTCTCCTCTCCCGCCCTCCCTACTTCAGGGAGGGAATGGGGGTGGCGGGGAGGATTATTGTTTCATGTATCGTGTAGGGAGAGCTCCGTGGAGATTAACGTGTTTGCTCCTGTCAGCTGTAATGACTGGTAGTACCTCACGAGGCTGGTGTGAGGGCTTTCTAATAAATTATTTCTGAAACTTTGTCCTTTTGTTGCATCCAAGGTTGCAGCCTAAGCTGAAGGAAGCAAAGAGTGGACTTGAGTTCCTCAGGAGAAATCACTAAGTAGACATGGTCACTCTTTATGAGGAGACAGAGCAGGGAAACCAGTTTTAATAGGGAAGGAAGGAAGGATTACAAAGCAACACAGATGCTGCCCCTTCTGAGAAAGCAGTTAGTAGCCCAGCCTCATTGCGGGAGGGGCAGTACCATTTCTCAAGTTTTGCTCTGCTCAACTTCTAGCTGCTATGGAGAAAACGAATATATGATGTCAGGCAAACATTTATACATGTCTGTGATGAGACAGATTTGAATAATTTTTAGGAGTCAAGCATACATCCTAAAATTATATTTTTTCAGAAATCAATGTATCTATTCTCTTCTTCCTTAAATAATATAATAATGAATTTGTTATATAGTTCCTGTACCAAGTTTCATGATCATTATTTCCTAAATTTTGTCACTTTGACACAGAAATAAATATTAAAATTTTGAATTTCTCATTAGCTGAATGATTCAAATGTTTGCTCTTTGAAGTATTACTGTAATCTTTAGGAAAATGCTAAACTTTAGTTGAGAAAATTAATATTTAATGAGATGAAAATAGAAAAGGTGATAATTAGATGCTATATGCACTGAGGGATTACCTTGTTTTTCTCCCACTTAAAACCTAAATAAACTTGACACTCTCTCTGCCTTGTGGTTGGAGAGGAAGAATGCATGCATCTGTAATCAATAGATGACCACCTTCCAGAGGAGGAAACCTAGCAACAGGACTGCAAGCAAAGGAAACAGTGAATCAAACTTAAGTGACCTATGTCAACACTGATTTTCAGTGCAAGGCTACATGGGTTTTTTCCCCCAGTTTTCTGTTTCATTCTTCATCTCTTTGTAATTAATTAGAGTATTTGATAGCAAAATTGTTTGTACTGTAACTGAGCCTGAGGGAAATGGGAAATGTGAAACAGTTTCCCTCGGAAGCTATGATCTATTTCTGTATGGGATTTTGGCAAGTATTTTCATATGAGGTCAAGCTAAACCTGCATTATAAAAAAAGCAGCTTAACTAGTTCTTAGAAAGAAGTAGAATCTCCTTTGCTAGGAGAGGCTCCACTGGGCGTAGGGGGAAGATGTGCCCTTCCAACGACACGAATTACAATTTGTTCTCTCAAGTATAAAACAAATCTTATTTCACTTATATTTACTCTAGAGCTACAATTCGAGCAAACTTTCAACGAAAGTAGCAAAAAGTATGGAAAAGTATGAAAACTGTACATGGCATTAAAACATAAAATATGTATACTTGGTAGTTTTATCATTTTTACCACGTCATATGAATATAAAGCTTGCAAAACAAGTTAAAATTTATCAAAGGTACAGAGAAATGTATAACATGCAAAATAGCCTTTGCCATTGAGACTTGAACAGAAGTATGCGATATGTAATAATACTGAAAAGTTAACGGTGGTGTGCACATTTAATATTTTGATGTGTTTCCTTGTCACTCTGGTAAGTTCAATCATTACAACTTAGTGCTTTAAGTGCCCAGAGCGAGGTCAGCACTTTATCTCTAGTTAAGCCATGTGCCATGGTAAACTGTAAGCTATTGTAATTCTCCTTGTATACTGCTTATGATGCCTGTATGGTTTTATGGAAATCAGTATTGATAACATCTTCAAGGCTTCTAGTCAATAGTAATCAGGCTGTCCCTCAAATTTTTTTAGAGAATCAAATGTGTTATGATTATGATTTGGGTAATATAGGATGGTAATTTCTCATTTATTTTCTTTCCTATATTCCTTCTATTTTTGAAAAAGATTGTATGTTTGTTATTTATTTGTTTGTTTTTAAGGCCAGATTTTCCTAAAGGAAACTCTAGCATAGGTTGGTTTGCACATTTGTGTCTCTGAAAGCTTTATGAACAGCCAATTGCTCTTTACTGGAATCTTCATGACATGAACACATTTCCATTAAGCATATCTGTGTCATATGAATGTATGAGGAGAATAGCTTCCTCTTTCCTGTACTACATTAACTTGTAGCCTTTTGAATGTTTGGATAACAAATGTTTCTCGTCATATCTGGCATAATGAGGGAAATGTAAGAGGTTAGGTTCTGTGGGGGGTGGGGAGCCCTCAAATGGGTGCTGGAGCTATAGCGCCTCCTGTCTGTCTTTCACCCTGGGTAGACGGAAAAGGAGCATCTGCGTCTGCATGTTTCCATCATAATGTACTGCCCTGAAGAAGCCTAACGCTGTGCGTCAATGGACCACGAATCTAAACGACTGTAAGCTAATACAAACCTTCCACTCACTCTCCCTTCAAAAGGGGTATGTCAGGCTTTTTAAAAACATTTTTATATTTTTGATTATTTTTTTACTTTTGAGATTATATTATATTTGGATCATTTTCCCTCTTCACTTTCCTTTCCCCATATTCCAGGCATAACCCTCCCATACTCTCTTTCAAATTCATGACATACTTATCTTCTTATTGTTACAAAGAGAGAAGGAGAGAGAGAGAGAGAGAGAGAGAGATGCTCTATCACACATAAACATGCATTTCAAAATATGTAAAAGTATTTTAAGTTGATTATCTGATGTATTTTGCCACAATAATAGCTGATTAAAATTAAAAAGTCTTATGTGAGTTTCTGAGGAATTGAGATGTCAGTGTCCATAAATTACACATTATTTAAGAGACAAATATATATATATATATATNTATATATTTGACACCCCATATATATGATATGTGTGTCTGTGTACAAATAAACAACTTTTCTTACTTTTTACTCATATTAATCCAAAGAAAATATTATTACAAAAATGCATATTTTCTTTATGCAGTCTACAATTTAAAAGTGCTTTTACATAATATAAACTGCAACATATAAAGATAAATTGATTACAAAATTAAATGTGGTGTGTGTGTGATGTTTTTAATATTGTTTGTATATTAGAGTTTATTATTTTATTTCACTCACCAAACTATCTTTTTCTTTTAATCTCTATGTGACCACATGTGTTGAGCTGTCTAAATTTTATGGAACTTTTGTCTGTCTTTGATTCAGCAATATAAAGTCCCACGCAACATGTACTATTGGATGGAGAAGATTCAGTGTGAGAGCAAACTGTAAACACTCTAAAGCCGCAGCGCCTCAGCACAAAGTGCTGAACATGCTTGTATTCCATAGAGCGAAATACTATAATCTCTCCCTAACTGTCAAGGTGGAGAGACGGAGTGTGGCAGCAGTTGTAAACATATCACACACAGACATTTATTCAGACAAATAGAAATGTAGTTATGTGTCGTTCTAAAGCTCAGATGCTTATGCTTTTGTCAGAGAGCTGACAACAGATGTGTCTGTAACATGGAGTTTGGAAATGTATAACCAATCTACAAACAACATAATATCCTTGATAAGAGTTATTATTATTTCTGATATTAAAATGTATTGATTACTCATATTAATAAAAGCATACTACTTAAAAGAAGGATCTTCCATTGTAAAGGCTTTTAAAACAACCTTCCATAATTTATTTCATATACTTTTTTTTTTACAGAAGATACATTCAGGTTTTTAGAAAAAGCTTCTTGATTTGTTTAGTATTCCAGAGGTGGAAGAATAATTTCACAATGAAGTCATGGGGTTTTCGTATATATAATATATAAATAAACAGTTTGCCTAGCATACTTACCTGCACCATAATATAATAATATCAATACATAATTTCATATCTTTCCACGACAAAGATATGTTTACTTTCTCTCCAGCTGTCAGTCAATAAAAGATCAGAAAAATCAGAGGAAGCATGGATGTTTATATTATGAATGAAAGGAAGAGCCAGCTTACAGCAATACATAAAGTAAATGGAATAATAGCCACAGATTTCTGCTTGAAAGAGCTTTCCTGAACATAGAGTAGGTCAAAATTTGTGTCCCAAGTTAATTACCCTGGCTCCAGTTCCTGGAGGATGATTTGTAAGACTTTGCTAGTTGTTAATCATTGGAATAAGCACTGTGTGATTTTGCCAAAAAGGCTGCACAAGCCCATTACAAGATTAAGTGAATATTTGTTTAGATGTAATAATCAGTCTTTGATATAAAGTTTCAGAGTGCAGGAACTTATACCATGTGTAATAAACTAGAATTCTGGGATGGTTTTAATGTTAATGGCCCTCCATAGGTTTATAACGAATGACATTATTCAAAAGATTAGGGTGTCTGGCCTTGTTAAAGAAGTGTGTCACTGGGGGCTGGGCTTTGAGGTTTCAGAAGTTCAAGCCAGGCCCAGGGGCTCACTCTCTCTTCTTGTTGCCTGCCAATTTGATGAAGAACTCTCAGCTACCTCTCCAGGATCATGTCTGTCTGTATGCCACAATGATTCGTGCCATGATGACAATGGACTAAACTTCTGAACTGTAAGCCAGTCCCAATTAAATGTTTTCCTTTCTAAGAGTTGCCATGGTCATGGTATCTCTATCCAGTCAGAGAAACCCCAAGACTAATGCCAAACAGTTTAATCAAACCAGAAAGTAAGACAGGCATATAATCAAGAGAAGACTTCGTAGTAGGACTATTGTAATCAAAGAGTAAAATTATTCTAGAACCATCCTTCAGAAAAACTGAAAATCAAGGTTGAGAAAATATAAAATATTTGACATTAGATTTGTTATTGCTAGAACAAAACTAAGTATCTTGAAGGAACAACAAAATATGATTTTCAATAATGCCATCCACAATGTGTATTGTAGTACTGCTATTTGCTAGGTTTGATGAAACATAAAGGTAGTCTAGTTTTAGAAGAAAACAGATGGTGTGTATATCAAAATTAGGTTATGAATATGTCCTTTTGTTATTGCAAATTATATACATAAAGCATGAATATGAATAGTAAGATGAATCAATATAAAAATAATTATTAATAAAAACATAAGTGGAAATTCCAGAACAGAAATAATAATACTCAATATGAGAAAATAGGTGGTAAGATATTGTGAAATTGTTATAATAAAGAAATAGAAACCAAAAAATGATATTTAGAGGAAAAGGTAAATAGGCAAAGAAAAAATGTCTCAGTGACCTATGGAAATTACTTAGGGTTCTGACCAAGTGTCATGAAAGGAAGCAATGCAAAGGATGAGTCAAAACAGATGTTCTTAATATAGTGGCGTTATACCTTTATCATAAATTAAAAACATGATAGAGTAAAAATAAGTTTGTCATATTTGGTTTACTAAATATGATGGCTTAGCATACACCGCACTGCTGAGGAGAAGGTTGCTAACCTCTGTTGTGATGTGACTAACTGAGAAGCCCTGCTCCCTGACACTGTTCAGCACAGGGAAGACAATCAGACAACATGTTGCTGATCATCAGGTGAAAATTCAAATGCCAAAACGTGGTTATTTTTGAATAATTACTCCTGCTCACACCATCACTTTCACACCATCAAAAGTCCAAACCTGGTAAGACCAATGACAGGAAATCCAATCAATTCTGTCTGTATTTCCCAAATATCGTTTTGAACTGAAGAAGCAATAAGATCCTGCACACGGAAGCCTCAATCCCCAAATAAGATGAATTTATAAAATTTCTAAAAGAGCCAGAGATTACCCACATCCTGAAAACAAAGACTGCAACTTCCTACTTATACACGGAAGCATGATAACTCTGGTCTCATGTTTTTTTGGTTGTTTGCTTTGTTTTGTTTTGTTTTGTTTTCTCTCAAAAGGTAGCAATCAATATTCAAACATAAAAATAAAAGTTGAAATATAATTTCATGTCCAAAAATAATTATCCTTCAAATAAAATTTAAAAGAAAAAAATTAAATATATTTTATTTTGAAAAAATGGCTCGGAGATTCTAGCAGCAAACCCAGTGCAAATAGCTATTGAAAAAAGTCATATATGGAGAAAGATGCTTTGAATCCCAACAATAGGAAGACAGAGGAGAAGGGCAGGGGCAGAGACAGAAGAAGAGGGACAGAATCAGAGAGATCTCTGTGAAGTCAAGATCAGTCTGAACTATGCAGTCTGAACTATTCCAGATGAGGTGTTTCCATAGTTATACCCTGCCTCAAAAACAAAATAAAGTCTGGTAACATAAACAGTAACAACACAGAAAATTTAACCTTAGAAAATGAAGACACCAAAATAGAAAAAAAATATGACACACATTAACAACTTTAAAATAAATTTTGCAGTCCTTCACATGATTATTTTATAAAATTTAAATGGGTTGATATAAGTGAAAAGGACAATAGATAGATACAACTACATTATTGTATTTGAATATACCCATATCTATCTGATCACACTTCTGAAGAAGCCAACCAAACATACATACATCTACACACACACGTGCACACACACACCAATATGCATATACACACACTCAGAGACACAACACATTACATTTGGAAGAATGGAGAAAAATAAAGTAAACAGGATTATAGCACTATAAATTCCTTATGTATTGTATGATGGAATGGCTTTGAGGTAGATAGTTTTCATAGGAAGGGACATGCTCTATAATTCATAAGGAAAGTTTAAAAAAAACTCATGGGAGAAAAGGAATGTAAGTAGAGAAGAAGAAATACAGAAATGTATTCAAGAAAAAAAAACTGGGAAAGAGGAGGTTAAAAATTCCAATAGATGGCAGGACAAATAAAGAATCAGAAAGGGATGGACATGAGTTATGTTATTTTGGGTCAAACTCTAATTAAAAAAAAAGATTGCCATCATCAATTTAAAAAATTCTGAAATAGAAAATATGTGGCAAATATTAATAACCATATGAATACCTACCATATGTTATGTTTATAAGACACATACAAACACAGTAAAGGTAACTTCAATAAGGTAGTAAAAGTCCATGTTATAAATATACTCCATAACAAAACTAGGCTGGTTATGATAATAACCAGCAAATTTAATGACTTGGTAGGAGGATTAACAATGAAGTTTTTTAAAAACTGCTTCATGGTTTCATGAAATGAGAAAAAAATGCTTCTGAATTTTTTATGTTGAAATATTTCTAGAATAATCCACACAAATCAAGCCTTCTTTACCAAATGGCTTTGAACATAAGGAAAAAAAATCGAAAAAAAAATTTTGTTCATGGATTTGTATTGGTTAAGTTCTTAACCTTTAATAATATGACCAAATGCACATATATTTCTTAAGCTTTTTCTTTGGCTCACTTTCTTGTTTATTTATTTATTTTTATTTCTAGTTTGTTTAATTTTTAGACTATTATTCCTTAGAAGCTTGTTTATTTCCTCTCTTTTTTTATAAAACAGAAAGAGTGCACATATGGATGGTCGTAAAGTAAGGAGAAACTGGGATGAGTTTGGGAAGCGGAAACCATATTCAGAATATATTGTATTGAAAAATAACTTTCAATAAAATTAAAAAATCATACTTACATTTAAAGTGTTCCTTCCCATGATTTAGAGATCCTTCAGGTCCCATTTTTCCCCTGATAATCTTAGCTGAATAGTTATTCAATAAGTATAGCACAACTGAAATGTTTCCTAGTGCATAAATAACGAATTATCCAAAATTTCCTAGATTGGAATGATGTAAAGATCCTTATAGTTACAAGATAGGAATTGCTATAGTTCGGGTGCTGGATTTCTCACAAGTATCCATATAATTAAGGGTGTCGTTTCCAGGGTAGCAACACTGTGAGATAGTGGAGCACTTCCTTACAAAATATCAGCTTAGGAGTGTGTGACACTCATATAGTCCAGTCTCTCACGGTCCTGAACCCTTTCCTCTTCTCTCTCTTAGAGCTCTGGGAGCTCAGCCTAGTGCTTAGCTGTGGATCTCTACATGTGCTTCTATCAGTGGCTGGATGAAGGTTCTATGATGACAACTAAGGTAGTCATCAATCTGATTACAGGGCAAGGCCAGTTCAGACATTCTCCCCACTATTGCTTAAGGTCTTAGCTGGGGTCATCCTTGTGGATTCCTGGGAATTTCCCTAGTTTCAGGTTTTGTGCTAGCTCCATAATGGCTCTCTCAATTAAGAAATCTCTTTCCCTGCTCTCTTTTTCTGTTCTTCCTCATGTAAACCATTCCATTTCCTCATGTTCTCCTCGCTGCTTCCCCTTTCCACTCCTCTTCCCTTTCTTCCTTCATTCTCCCCCACCACCCTCTCAGTTTTCTCAGGAGATCGTGTCTATTTGTCCTTCCCCAGGGGAATCCATACATGTCTCACTTAGAACTCTCCTTGTTATCTAGGTTCTCTGGGGTCATGGACTATAGGCAAGTTATCCTTCATTTTATGTCTAATATCCACTTATGAGTGAGTACATTCTGGATTTACCCTTCTTGGTCTGAGTTACTTCACTTAGGATTTTTTTTTTTAGTTCCATTCATTTGTATGCAAAGTTCATAATGTCACTGTTTTTTACTGTTGAATAGTACTCCTTTATATAAATGTTTCACATTTTCTTAATCCATTCTTTGGTTGATGGGCATCTAGCTTGTTTCCAGGTTCTGGCTATTACAAATAATACTGCTATAAACACAGCTGAGCAAATGTCCTTATGGTATGAGTGTGCATCTTTTGGGTATATGCCCAAGAGTGATGTTGCTGGGTCTTTGTAGGCAGAGACTGCTTGTTTGTTCCCGACTGCCCAGACCCAAAATAATTTCACAGAAACTATTTTAATTAAAACACTGCTTGGCCAATCGCTTAGGTGTATTGCTAGCTTACTCTTATACCTTAAATTAACTCATGTCTATTAACCTGTGCAACACCATGAGGTCATGGCTTACCAACAAGTTTCCAACAGACTCCCTCAGACCCTTGCAGGTGTCTTTCTCCTTAGGCAGCTACATGCCATCTCTCTGGGTCTGCCTTGTTTTCTCCTCTATCTGCTTGGAATTCTCACATTACTCTATTCTGCCCTGCCATAGGCCAAAACAGATTGATTAATTAACCAACAAAAGCAACACATATACAGAAAAACATCCCACACTAGGTCTTGAGGCAGATTGATTTCCAATTTTCTGAGAAACTGCCATCCTGATTTCCAAAGCAGCTGTACAAGTTTGCACTCCCATATTCTCATCATGTCAATTAGGACTTTAAGTAATTTTTCCAAGGCCACATGGTTGTTAAATAGCAATGTTTGAATTTGAAGCCAGAAATATCGCTGAAGAGAGTATCCCTTTTCTACCATTTATACCATTTCTGTGAGCCAAATTTTAGAAGTTTCACTTGAAAATAAAGATGTCTTAGCTATGAGATTTTTAGCTATTCTGTCATTGAGAGAACTTTAAGATTTATATCCCACCTTTGTAAAACATCACGACAAAAAGAGATAATGAAGTCTGTAGTAATAAGGGGAGCGGGCCTGCTTTTCATCCCGCCCAGCTCCCGCATGGCTAGCTTATACCCCGAAATAACAACACACAAA
>LOEQ01003562.1:282744-299696 GCA_001685075.1 Bramus lutescens | reverse complement strand
TCAAAAGGGCCAAGGCAGTTTCTTTATTAACCAATGAAAGTAACACATAGACAGATGACCCTCCTACATCAGAAGTCAATAATTTTAAGGACACCAACAACTATGCAATTACACAAAGCTGTAAGATGAAAGAAAGCATTGTCTTCATGACTGAGAGGACTTAAATCAGTCTGGCTGACCATCCATCATCCCTAATGAGAGCACTTGATGCTCAGTACCAGGTCCAGCATCATAAACAGACAATGTCATCATGGCTTTCAAGACATGCCAGAGCCAACATGTTGCAGCTGTATGTCCCTTATATTTTGAAGAGAAGATTTACATTAGAATTATTAAAAATGACATAGATTGTTGCAAGATAAATGAGTATGCCATTCCATTTGGTCTCTCTTACATGAAAAGACTCTGAACAATTCTCAGACCAGAGCAATGTATCTTCAAGACATAGAAATGACTAAATTTTTACCTTAAAAAATACTTATGTTTGCTCTGTGTCTAATAATATTTTTCCCTTTGTAGACCCACCAAACTGGTACATTTTTTATATGTCTTTATTGATTTATATTTTATTTTAAAGTTCATGTATGTACCCTCCTTTAATTTATAGAAATATAATGTGTACACAAAATGTATTTACGGATCAGCTATTAATTAAAGAGAGTGCTCTGTTATTTATTAAAAAATAAAAGTCAATAGAAATTTCAAAATTGTATTATTTTCAAAAAGCACATATCTGTGTATGTATCAGTGATATTTGTAGTTATATGCCAAATTTTAATGATATTTCATAAACTCAATGTAATATTTCATTATAATATGAATGAAATTTTCACCTATATATCACAAGGTAAAAGTCCATATTTATTTTAAAGACAAAGCCATCAAATAGACTATTCACAATCCACTTAAGAATATCTAAAAACAAAACAAAAAAAGACCATAAAAAAAGAATATCTAAAAACAAACTTTTTAATAATCTTCTATGAAAATTAATGCATAAAAATTGGAATATTTAAATAAGAAAAAAATATTTTTCTAAAACAAAATAAGAAATGCTCTCCCCCTAAATCTGATATCAGATTCATTTTACTTTCCCAATTGGTTATTGTGCAAATTGTGTGAAAAATTAATTTTTTTAAGTAGAATACTTCGGCCAAGCTAAATATTTCAAGTAAAAGCATAGTATGTGTAGCATGTATACTGTTCATTACATCAAACTATAAATTCCTTGAGTGTTTCTCTATGTGAGGCAAAGAATGGACCCCTTATACACCATAGTGTCAAAATCCAATGCATTTCATTAATGAAGGAAAACGAGTTTCTGGAGAAAAAGATAGATGGTCATTCAGAAATGGAAACTGTCAGCTTGGTGTAGAGGATGCTAGAAGTCCGTGGGAGCCTATGCAAGCAGAATTGAAACATATGCAAAGGCCCAGGGGTTTTTAAAATGCAGCATGATTATAAGAGAAAAGGAAGAATTTCAAAGGCTGGGAGGTATGAAAACAAGCAGTAATAGGAAAAGAACAATGGATTAAGACATTTAAGGTGAAAAGCGCTGTCAGAGGATGTTATCTAACACTAGAGAAGAAAGATTTATGGAAAGAAAGGCACTAATACGCCATTTGTGATGGAGAAGAGAGGAAAAGTTGGATGTGAAGGCTAATTCAAGGTTGAACTAAGGAGATTGGGGTCAGAAGATACAAATCCATCTAAGGCATATTAGGACAATTGCTTTCTTTTCTTTAAGAATACATACCCTTAAAGGATTTTACACAAAGCCTTGAGGAAGTGGGGTAGTGTGATAAGGAATTGCTTCATTTATATGACAAATTCTGTTCACTTCAATTCTAATATGCTCCCACGCAGAAGAAAACCCTAAAGTACAACACACTTCTGGCATGCTCTCAATTAATCATGAACTCTATTACATTTAATCAATCCAAGATGATTCACAAGGTACTCGAGTGTCTTGATATGCCTCTTGGTCCTGGTTGTGCATATTGAAAATCAATAGAGTACCATAGATACACAGGCTGCAAAATATTGTTCTGAATCAGTCATGGTGTTATTATCCATCTTTAAAGTTGCTTTTCTCAGGAAATTGTGTCTGATAGCTTGCTGAAATTTTATTAACTCAAGCAGGAAAGAGAAATATTTGACACTTCAGCCTTATCGGAAATCTTATGCTTGTTTTAACTCACTGATAACAAAATTGGTTCATATTTTGTTTAATGGAACAATTTTCTCCTTGACTTAGAGTCCCTTGAAACCAAAGTGTGAGTCTGCTTTATGCCTCTATTAACAATTTCTGGTTATACAAAGTCATTGAGATTTGTTAGTTAAAGAAAGGAAATTGATAGCATTTATTTACATGATAAGTTGCAAGTATTTATCAATTCTTCAAATGATTTCAGCAATTTAATGATATAGTATTCTTCACAAGAAAGAACTAGACATTTTTTCACTACTTATCTTAAACTCTGTCACCATATATATGTGTGTGTGTGTATGTGTATGTATGTATACATATATAAAATCACCATCCATCCTTGTTCTGATTAAGATTAATGAGAGGTTATAAGTACTGTTGAAAAAGCAAGCATTTCGATATAGTGAAAAAATATAGCCCACAATTTTTGTTTATTTCAAAGGTTGTTAAGGAATTTGGGTGAAAATTCAGTTCCTCTCTAAGAAATTGGCAAATGCGAACAATTACCTAGATAGCTTATATTGTTTAATTTTCTTTTTAATCATTCTAAGAACCCATTGAGAACCAATTCTAATCATGAATCCATCTTAGCCTGAGCTAGGAGTACTGTTGTTCAAAGGTGATCACCATGCTCCTTTTTTTTCTGGTAAGAACTGTAGCACCACTGATCAGTGCCAACAACCCCTGGCTTACATGGTTATGTGTGTTCTAATGCAACCATGTCATTAGAGGGCATGCTGATTAATCTTGACTGGCAACTTGATTGGATTGTGAAGTTCAGGCAAGCATCCCTTTACTTGTGTCAGTGAAGTTGTTTCCAGGGAAATATAAAGGGGGAGGAAGATCCACCCTGAATACAGGCAACACCACACTGCACACTGGGTTAAAGGAAGAACAAGCCCACTGCCCAGGCACTCTCTCTGCCTTACAGTGGGGGAGATGCAAGATTCCCTGCTATACCACACCCTCTCTCCCATGATTGCATGAACCCATAAAACTGAGACATTCTCTACACTTATATTACATCCCATATATTACATCACACCCTATACATATATGTTATTATATAATGATATGTGATGGAGAGGAGGGTTGAATATCAGAGTTTGAAAGTAGAAGACTTTCTATATGTCACTACTGGGGAAGAACAATTAATTGAGGATACAAGGAATGTAGGTGGCTTGAAGCAGCCTGAACAAAGGCTTAATTCTAAGACTATACCTCTCCCTATATAATAGAGACTTAAGGGCCACACGTCTGATTCAGAAATGGAAAATACTGTAACTGCTTGAATCTGAAATGTTCCTCACGGCCTCTTAATCTGAGCCTTGTTCCATCCAGTAAGTACATCGAAGAATATCAGTGCTTGAGGAGGAGGGGACTTATGGGTGAACACAGACCACCACTTTGATTTGTTTTCTCCGCTTCTGTCTGCCACTGTGGATGCATTACCATAGAATGAGTGATTCCGTCACCATGCCTTACCCACTGTGGAAGATTTAGTCTTATGAACCCATGAGTCTAAGTAAACTTCCCATTCTTTAAGCTTAGTCTGTAAGATACTTTGTCTCAGTGATAACGAAGTGTGTACTGATGAAGTGGTTACATTACTATGATTAATCTAACCACATTGTTATGGATCTATGGGAATGGTTTGAAGGAAGACTGTGAATGAGTTGGAAGAGGCATGAAAGAAAATCTCTAAAATGTCATAGGCAGCATTTAAAAGTCTTTCTCTGTAGGGACTTGAAGGCTAGTGGGCTGATAGAAATGGGATCAGTGAATCTTGTTCATGTGGGGTTTTAGAAAGAAACATGACTGCTGGGAATTGAGCTAAATGTTATTCATGTGACAAACTTGCAAATGGTTTTAGGTATTCCAAAGGCATCTTAAAAATATGTGCGAACTAAGTTTTAAAATAATGGAAACATAACATTTAGGATGTTGTACTATTGTTTGTGGTTATTGTTCACTGAGGTCTGAAAGTAAATTCCCAGAAAAAAGAAAGAAAAATGTATAATATAAAAACGTAAAAAAGAAAAGTTCAGCTTGATAAGGAAAGTTTGAATACTTAAAATTATAGACAAGTTGAGTGAAGGCACAGCCAGTGTAATTGTGAAAATGCCAAGCACTGTCAAGAAGTTGTTCAGTTTCAACCAAGGACATGAGGAATGGATCCTTCAAGACATAACCCTACCCATTAAAGGCTCCAGCTTGTAAAAATGTAAACATCTTTGCAAAACATTTATTTTAAGGAAGAGACCATAAATGAACGAAATTCTGGATTCTCTGCCCCAAAATGAGTTTCTAGGAATGTTTATGTTTATGCTAGTTCAATTGCTTAGATACACTGAATGCTGCGCCTTAGTCCACAAAGGTCCAGCTACATTAAATCAGGTTAACAGAACTTGGCATCATTTGTGCAGTGCTGTTTTACAGAAATACAGTCTATAAGAATCAGAGGGTACAGAATCTGCTAAGAAGAGTCCACAAAAAAAAATGAAGTGAGAATCAAAAAAATGCAAAATGGCTACAACAAAACCTAGCATTATGGTGAAATAGGTCAGTGTTAATTAGGGGTAGATTTTCTGTAGAGAATACTTGACACATGAAAGTTTGAGGGTTATTGTTGGGAATATCTATGGGGTTCAGTTTAGAAAGGTTTAATGGGAGAGAGAAAAAACACCCTAATTGTGGGGAGCACCATCGATGGGGTGAAGTCTTGAGCAGAATAAAGAGTATAAAACAATGTGAGCACCAGGATTTGCCTCTTTCTGTCCCCCTGCCTGGAACAGCAGCTCAGGTTATTAGCTATGCTGCCATGGACTTGCAGCCATGATGGGCTGTGTCTCCTCAAACTGAGATGAACACTTCTCTCAAGTAGCTTTGGTAGGAAACTTGTAATGATAGTCAAAAAGCCATTGATGCCAGGGTGAAGCCTTTGGTGCAATGGAATCCCCAGGATACTGGAGATACCAAGAATGTTGGTTGCCTGCTGTACTGAACGGAATTACCCCCAAAGAGAGGACATGTGAGCTATGAATGGTCTTACATGGAGCTGAAGCAACTGACTCCATGAGCACAGATAACGAACGGCTGCCACCACATGCCTGGATGTCAGACTTGGGGCCACAGGACTGATGCTTGCTCTGACTGGTTTTGCTTTGAATCAGACTTTCCTTTTATCCTCTTTGTCTTAACCTTAGAATGAGAATATCGCTGTAATTTTATATATGTATACATGTATGTATGTTTGCATATATGTGTGTACATATATACACACATAAGTTATATATATATATATGTGTGTGTGTGTGTGTGTGTGTGTGTGTGTGTGGTTTCACATCTTGCATTTGTATTGAGTCTCAGTAAGAGACTGCAGTTTGTAGTTTTGGGGGTTTTGTTTTGTTTTGATTTTGTTTGCTTGCTTTTTACTTTTGAATAGTGCTAGGACTGTTAAAATATAAAATAATGACAACATTTCAAATTGGACTAAGTACATTTTAAGTGATACAGTAACTGTGAGCCCTTGTGGCCATTGGCTAGAATGTTACCTTTTAAACAACCTTCTTATGCTTTTACTTTGAGTGAGTATTCCTCATTTTGTAACTATTTGTAGTGTGTATCTGTGTGTGTGCGTGTGCGTGCACGCACATGTGTGCTGCATTTGTGAGCCTGAGTGCATATATATGGGCATATGCTACTCTGCTGACTCCAGAGCAGCCAGGATGTGAAAGAGAGAAAAAAGAGGAACTGATTTCAATATCTTTAAGGGCACACACTCACAGCCTAACTTCTCCTTACAGGGCCCCAATAAAGATTCCTCTACCTCCCAAGAGCACTGTAAGAGATCCAATAAGCTGTTAATGCATCTCCTCTAGGTATCATCCATCCAAAATATACCTGCCACATGTAAGCACCCAATGAAATATCTATATTTTACACAGTGTTCACCCTGGGTATTCCAGTCAAAGCTGTTGGAAAACAGTTGTCTGTTTTAGCATCTTAATTTATCTTGATTTCAGATTGATTGTGAGGAAGGAATACTGCCCTTATGACTTTAAGAATGTTTGATCCTCTGTTAGGCACAGTGCACCACACTTCCAAAGGAGATCATGTCTGGAAGGAAAATACAATATCGAGTTTCTTTCTGTATGCTAGTTTTGTCATCTAGTAATTTTTTATTTGTTCAGTTTGACTTAAAAAGGCCTCAGTACATTTCCCATATACACAACAACATTAATATTGTCCTAAGGAGATGACAAACTATATGCTTATTGTATTACACACAGTTCACTAACATCACTTTCTATTTCTTCAAGAAATTGTAAAGATCTTATAGTTATCAGAGCGATCACTTGTCTTTCATGAGTTGAGGGATTAATATGGATCATGAGATCCTAGACAATAGTCAACCAAGATTGTATCTAGAGACATGGGTTCAAGTTCCTCCCTGCAAAGACACAAAAGGATGCTTGTTACTTAGCTACCAAAGACCAAGCAGACATATTGCAATTTGGATCTTGAATTCACAACTTTACACTGTTGCTGATTAATGGCAGGTGAAGCGGTAGATGGTGCATGATGCATTGTCAACTAATAGCAAAGTTGCATTAAGCACACAGATGCAAAGAGTAGTTATCTACTATGGATGTGAGAAGGATTTTTAAAAAGCTGTTCTAGAGTCAGTCTCCTGAAGACCCTAAAGAATAAGAAAAAGGCTGATGCGTTGTGAGACTTAAATGATCAGCTGAAAAATAACAACTGCTGTCATAGATTATAATGACATAAAAACTGCAACTATAATACACGGATGTGTATGCATATGGTAGACACACACACATCAGTGACTTCTTGGTTAGAGAGAATCTATATTAAAGGCATAGAACTGCACTGGATATACAACATAACAGATATAATAAAATCTGTTTGAAAAATCTCACCCTGTCTTGCAAAGATGTTGAAAAATAGGACAAATGAATCCGGCAATGTAAAATGTTTAAAATAGTTAGAATAGTTCCTAGTTCAAAACCGTCACCCAGACTGAGTTAGAAGTGGTGGTAAATGAGGTGATGGTAGAGTTTCATCTATTATTAAAGTAATGCTAAGCCTACTCACAATAACTGGGCTGTTCAGAATACTTTAAATAATCCTCTATTTCAAAGGACTAATACTGATAAAGAAACATTTAAGTTACTACTTCTCAGTGTCTTTTGCATAAAAATATCTATGGGTCTGACACTTAGTTTTAAGCACAATGGATTTTGCATGAATAGGCCATTTCTTAGGTAGAATATACAGTAATTTCAACTCGATGATTTTCCCTAGGGCATATTTTTTGAATTTTCATGATATTAATGTCACTGTACTTCATCAAGATAGAAAAAGAAAGCGATTATTTGATCAACTTTGAATAGCGGGACACAATACAAAGGTCCAGTAGAGCTGAAAAACGACATTTGTAAAAGTTTTTACAAAAATAGACATTATAACTCAAATAAAATGGCCTTAATGAAGGAGGAACATGTAAGCACAGGAGGAAGGACTGTTGTGAGAACATGGTAAGCACACGTGTATACATCCATCAGATTTGAGTTCTCATCATCTAACATCTTCAAAATATACACAAAACAGAGTAAGTCACACTCAAAATCGCTGTTCTAAATCATCAAAATAGCATTGGGTTCTCGTCCTCGTTATGAGGATCCACATTTCGTTACCTTTTCTCACCCCTTTCAAATTATTTCATCCTTCCCCAAGGTGACAGTTACTGACACATAAACACAAAGAAGTATATCTTTATTATACATTTCCTGAAAAGAAAGAAATGGGATGTGGCCCAAAAGTTCCAGGAGGTTTCAAAAACAATTATCTGCACCATAGCAAAGATAACGATAATATAGTGAAGTGTAAACAGAAGAGATTTGGGGTAGACTTTTAAAAAGTGAGTGTGAAAATGATTACATATTAAAGGGGAATTCGGGTGCCATCGGCAAATAGATGCTCTTACTGAAAATAAGTTATATCTGGGACTGACTAGATGGAGAGCGGGGTTGTCACAGCTCTCTGGCTCACTGAGGCAAAACTGCTGAAGGAAGTTTTGCAGTGCTAACTTTGTATTTTAAAGCAATACATTGTTTTGAAACAAAACCATAACTTATAAAGAGGGCGGCTTCAGAAATTATTTATCGTGAAATATTTGGACATTGGCTTAGTTTTTAGTTTGAAATGGCACATTTTAAGGTGATTTAGATAATTGGTATTTTCTTTAAATTTTATTATTCTGAAAAAATATCACACAATCAGTGATGTATGTATATATTTAAAAGTTATTCCCATGCTTTGCTTATTACAAGTAGCTAAAACAAGATCGCATTCAATTCCTAAGTGGCCAAATAACCAGAGCTGCCATCTTGTGGTTAGCTAGGGAATGGGCAACTCTCTGCTACAAGATGATGCCGAATGCTGCAAATTACTATTCCTAACTGTTCAAAGTAAAACTGGTTAGAACCATTTAAGATTGTTTAAATTTCTATGTTCTGTCTGTAAATTATCACCTGAAGGACATGCTCACCTCTTGTAAAGTTAACATTAACCTAAACCTTATTAATATGTAAGATGAGAGACAGTGCCGGATGGTTTCTCTAGTTTAATTAGCCTCTAGTGCTGATTTGTTTTGATAATATAAATAATTAGTTTAACCACAAAATTGATGTAACAGAAATAATTGTCAGGCAATTAAATACTGCAGTGATTTCAGCTCTCGAGAAATGTATAGCATGTAGGTATGGTAATAAAACTCATTGAGATGTGCTTGCTTGAACTACAAAATAACATCAGCTTTAAAAAATATTTTAGAGCCTCCACGTTCTTCATATCATGACATATACGGATTATAAATTTACTAAAAGTAAAGACTACATTAATTCCTTTAGTTGTTTTCCTTCTTTATATGCTACTGAATTTCAAATATTTTATGCTCTTTACATTTCAGCAATACTAGCTGGCCTCCATAGCTGGAATAAATAAACAGTCATACAAAGTCAAGAAGTATATTTTAAAGTGCAAAGTTTATTTTCCTTTGATAAAAACTCAACATTTTCAAAGTATTGAAAGAAAATGTTTTTACTACAGTGTGTATTAATGTTAAAGTTGTTATTCAAAAAAATAGCATGTGATTTGTAATTTCCTTGCAAAGAACACACTTATATTGCTCCAGACTGCTTGATTGTTTTCCACATACGATTAATTATATCCTTGGATGACCTCAAACCCTCTCTGAGTATAACTATGTAATTATTCAAAAATAAAACATGTTATTTAAGGGCTGGAAGTATGACTTAGAAAATCAGCCGATGTATTGCTCTTGCAGAGGACTCAACTTGATCCCCATCACTCAAGTTAGTCAGCTTACAACTGCCTGTAAATGCAGATCCACTGATAAGCATTGCCATTGCCCTCTTCTGGCATCTGCGAGCACCATCATATACATTCTCTGACCTCCACACAGACACACAGACATTGAAACAAACACACATGCACACAAACAATATGTTACTCTCTAATAATGAGCTAGGATAAAATTATGGGCTAAATACTCATTAATTATAGCCTAACATTAATATTAAGTATTTCTCCTCCACCTGCTCTTCCCATTACTTCTCCTACTAGTTATAATACATTCCGCTAATTTTAATTATTCACACAAAACATAAAATTGAGATACAAAATTATTTTTCACTTAAATGAGTGGTATTGCAAATTTAAATTATGGACTCATTAAGATTTTAAACTTTTGAATACATATGCATTAAAATCCACACCTTAAGATTATAAATTTTATGACACAAAACCTGCACCTTGTACTTAGATAATCAGTTATAAATGACTCATGTATAGAAACCAGGTAACTGGCGCAAATTGTCAATGGAACACTCGTCATATCATGTCCTATATCATATCATATTCATAAGGCTATGGTAAGTTGCACTGAGACACTAGAACAAATGCAAAGCAATGGAAAAATATCATTTTGCACAATTATTGTAATATTCATTCATCATAAAAACTAACTGAAAGGCATACACACACATATATCAGAATGTTTTATAAGTGAAGATGGATATAGCCTAATTTCTTCTAGTTATCTATATCTTGCATTAAATATTTATATCATTAATATTTTATATAAAACATGATGTATAGGAGCATATTTTACTTCTCCATGACATATTCTATTTTCTCCATGACATATTCTCTAAGCAAATGTAATATTGTAGTCTTATCATTTGTCTACCAGAAATATAGTTGACATTCCCATTATCCAAATTCATCTTTCTGGTTTGTAATTCAATTTTAGTTCACTTTACCTTGCATCCACATTTTCATCCAAAACCTTGTGATTTTAGGCAGAAGTAAATGAACAGTGTCTTCCTCATTTCTTCAAATATTTCTTGACAAATAGATTTCTTTTTAAATTTAAGTTCTTTTTGGCTTGACTAATATGATTAAATCCACAACTATCCTGGAAAGGCAACAACTTTGAGGAAAAAAAGTTACCTTATGTGAGTTACTATTATAAATCAAGCTAATTTGACACAGTATGTCTAAGTTGAAATTTAAAGAGTTTAACATCTTTCTTCTTTCATTATTTTGAAAGCATTGAGTTCACTTTCCATTTTAACTCTCATAAACATTACTGAAATGAACAGTTGATCTTTTGCAGGCATTATTATTGATTTTTACCATGTAATACACTTTGGTTTGTATAACATGTGTACATATTGCCTTATATCATTTTTGCTATGGGTGATAGTCTCACACTAGTTCTCTATAATAGATGCTAATGGGATCAAATTTTTACAGATTGTAAATTATTGCCTTGGATCTTGAAGTTCATCCAGAACCCAGGCTCTTGAATCACATACAATCTTGAAACACGGAATGAGTTAATCCCACAGTCAAAATTGTCGGAACGTAGTAGGATCTGAAGGCAGTTCTTCCTAGTCGCTGTAAACTTTTGGAACCTTTATGGAAGTGATCCAGTAAAATAATTTATTCATTTTGAAAATGGCCAGTGATTAGAAGGAATATATCCTGGTGCCCATTACTCAGAAAGGAACGAAGCAACAGGCATGCACACCACAAGTCAAAGGTAGCATCCTTTTCCTGAAGGTGGATGTGAATGAAGTAAGCATCCTGGTGTCTGTCCCTGGTGCTGATGATGACTGTATTTTGCACTGCACAGCATTTAAAAGTTTAGCCTTGGGATACATCAGTAATGGATTTAGGAGGTGCTCGGTCAATTCTTGCATTTCACAGTGATGCTACTGACAGCTCCTTTTGGTGATGAAACCCAGAGTATATTTCAAGGTGATTATAGTTTTGTTCCTCTGGAAGCAAGTTACGATAACCAGCTTATGCCATTATTCACCTCTCCCAATGAGAACTAGCCTGGGGAGAAATATGGGGCTTTTGTCAAGATAGTAAAGCATGGATAATTATTCCCCATTTGTGTTGAAAAAATAAGAATACAGCATTATAAAGTAGCTTTCAATTACTTAAGTTGAATTGTCTACAAATCCAGTGACTTATAAATTACTCATTTTTAAAACCAATATTAAAAGCATTCTGTAATGTTATACTTTTCAATATTTCATACTTTAAGCTTTGCTGCACAAACTTTGAAGATCTTTAACATTCAGATAGTAAAATAAATGATCATTTATTTTCTATTTATATAAGAAAGTTTAAAATACAGACATATTTCTTGGCAGATTGATTGCACAGTAATCTATGTTATACTCTTTTTTAACGTTCTTAAATTTAGTTGTGTCATACTATGAAATCAATCTAAAGGCTTATTTAAAAAATCAAATTCCAAAATGCGATCACTCCAGTCATTCCCTTAGTTGTTCCTCCAGTTAATCATCTTAAAAAGTAGCATTTAAAAAATAAGTGTACTTGAGGAAAAAATGCCTAACATATCCTAAGTAATTAATTGACAAATAAGTCTTAGCCTACGTGGAGCACAATATTTTTGTGTGCCATAGTCCTATAACTTATTCGGACTTCCCACTGTTTTTTGAGCAGAAATTGCAGCGAGAGAGAAGCATTTCGAGTTTCAGCTGACAGTTTAGGGTTAAGATATGATTCCAGGTAACAGAAGCCAATGAGAGTACACCCAGTTGGTGTTTGTGACATCATCTTCCAGTCGGAGTACACAGAACAGCTGAGGCAGCGTTCAGTTTCAGCCTGAGTGCCATTATGATGGATGTTTAAATGTCTTCATTGAGAGCCAATTATCTTGCTTTTGTGTGAGGCCCAAGGATCACTCATGCTGCCAGGCTGCACAGAGCACTGTTGGATCTAGCTGAACGAATTGTTTTCTCTGTCTCCGGTAAGAGCCTGTTCCGTTTACCTTCTCATTCGAAAAAGAGGTGGATGTGTCTCACGGAGGGAAGAGTGCAAGGGGCTGAGAGCTGAGAGCAGCGTTCCTATCCGGTAAGCTTTTAATCAGAGCAATGTTTAGCATGGTTAAAAGGAGGCTCAGATGTAGCTAAAGGGACGGGAAAACGCTGCTGTGTGTACCTCGCAAACTAATCTGTAGTAGAAAATGGATAGCAGGTATTTCAGGTTTTGCTTAGAAAACGGAAAGTAAGCGTTACCATTGGACTGCTATCTTTTAAATGTTTTAAATACTTCTGTGTGTGGGTAACATTCGGCTCATTTCTTCATATTTTGCTATTAATGGTAAAGAGAGACTAAAATGGTCAAAGTAATGGGGCCATTCATGTAAAATGAGTTCAAGTTCCTAATTGTTAAATGACAGTTCTTTGGGACAGTTTGTCTAAACTTCTGCTTGGCCAGCAAATACAGAATTTACCAAGTGAGCACAAGGCTTCAGTTTTGTAATGAACTTGGGTCCCTTTCCAAGCAAACCTACTCTTTTAACTCAAAGAAACGGTAATAGCAAATTTTTTTTTGATACAAGAGTTTCTCTGTAGCTTTGGAGCCTAGCCTGGAACGAGCACTTGTAGATCACGCTGGCCATGAACTCACATAATTTTAAGAAACAGTGTGGGGTATTTTCCCCTGGTATGAAGTTTATTGTACTAACTGCTTTGGGTTGTATAGGTAATACCATATTTATGCATCTGAGAGTTGTGAAGACCTTCAATGTTGTGACCATTTCTCAGTATTGATATTTTCATCTGAGGATCCTTTTTATGTTATATCAAACTAAATATGTTTACAGTCGCTGAACTGCTCTGGATATAGGTGATTGAATCTGATAAGGATCTTTACAAATAAATATGATGAAAGCTTTTAATTAAGAATGTCCCTAAACTAGAAAAAGAATTAAAAAAGAATACATTTAACTTTTCAAATGATGTCTGCTCTAATGGTGTAATGTAGCAGATTATTAATTGATTGAAAGGTGTTCTTTATGAGATAAAGGCTAAAAAAAACATCAATAGGTGCGACTGAACTTAACATGCTTTTAATTTGGAAAGCTCTCTGTCACTCTAGTGCAATAAAGTTTTGAAGAATGATCAGTCCATGTGGCTTTGATGCTCTATTGCTCTTTAGATTTATTTTTATTCTTTTTTTTAGCATCAGGAATCTAGGCTGTCTTTTAAAACCAATGATATCAATAATTAGAAATCAGGATCTGAGGTATTCAGGTTGTGCTGATAGACAGCAGGGGGTCACAGCAATGTCTCACTCTGCCTTCTACTAGCCTGGTCCTGTTTGGCAGTTCTTGCCATCACTGTTGTTCGATTTGTCTCTTTCATTCTATTCATTCCTGAACAAATCCGAGCTTAGAGTGTCCAATACCCATTAACGCTATCTAAAGAATGGGGCTTTTTGTTTCAGTCAAGACAATGTGGAATCAATCAAACTTCAGAAAGTTTTTAAGTGTGCTTTGGGGATTCATCTTTCTCAGAGAAAAATCTATATTTGTATATGCTGTGAATTCCAAAATCACTGGATTTGAAAAGAAAAAAATAAGATTATAAATGTTTTGTACTGTGAATTCAGAGAATAAGAATACCTTGCTAGGAATTGAGGTTTGCCTCCATTTATTTTGCCTTAAGAACTTTCAAACAGAATTGAATGACCCATGAATATGGATACTGTTATTTTTCACACACAATCAATCTTGACTAAGAGAAAGCATTAGTTTCCTAATTATTTCTCTAAAAAGCTATTTGTATCAGTCTGTCCACAGTTGATAGGCTTTTACTCAGTGAGCAGCCTAGAAATTGCATTTGTATTTTGCTGTGTATGAGAGTGTGTTTATCTCTGTTTCAGCCTCTCTAAAAACACATGTACTTGTACTAGCTGTGATTACTATAAATAGCTTATCTCCTGGTTTCTTTTTAGGAACTCTATGACATGTGTATACACAGTACGTGATTTTCCAATTGACAAACTTCACTAACTGGAGCTGTTAGCTCTTATTTTCCTTTTCTCTTAAAAGAACATATCAATTCCTTTTGCTACATACTTCTGAGGAAAGTCTCCCCTCGCAATTTACATAGGTGAAAAATGCTCTGTGTTCCACAGGTTTCACTAGTGATATCTAATGCACAAATATTGTTTTGTCTGAGTTAGGTACTTTATCCTTTTGAGTGTGCTTCTCTGTTATCTTGTAATGTCCTTTGTATTTGGCACACCAAGTTAACCGTCAGAAAGGTCTTTCTTAAGACGAGCAAGGAGGCATGGTGATGAACAGGTCCTTATAGGATTCTGTGTAGTTCTCTGTGTTTCTCAGAGAAATGGGGGAGAGGAGCCATCACACTTGAAAATTTTCCTTCTCATGATGATTTGTCTGTTCTCTCTCTCTCTCTCTCTCTCTCTCTCTCTTGCCAATGTTCAATCTCTCCTACACTTTTATACAGGTCTCTTCCTCAGCTGTCTAGAATGTCCAATATCATTTAGTTTTCTAACTTCTCAGTTCACGCACTCAAATGTACCATATGTTTAAAGCTTTCTAGCTGACTTTCCATTGAGGCAAAGTGGAGTTACTCTGTTGCTATCTTAGTTTGAGCTTTAATATCTTTAGAATAATTATGTCTTTCTTGCAACTTGACTTGTATTGTGATGGACAAAACCATTCATTTCTAGTAACTGTTCTGTGATAAAAATGTGTGTCCTATAATTCATCTAAGGAAACAGGAACTTGTAACTTATAGTAGGAATTGTGACTTAATCTCAGAACTTATCCGTTCAGTAAACTAATGATAGAAGGGGAAGGGCTTGGAAACAGATTTGTAAATGTCAGTACAATCAATAAAGCAAACAATTCATCTCATTTTCACATATTTAAGCATCTACCTGTTAACTCATCAAATGCGTACTCTATGCCAAGGACATGTCTACGTGCTTACTTTGTACAACTGAGAGTATAGAAAAAAATGAGACAAAAAAGTGGAGGGGTGGCTTCATTTATATTTTTGATATCTCCATTTAAGTCCTAAGATACTGGCCTCCAAATAAATTTTCGCATCTTTTATATACAGGTCTGGTAAAGAATCCCCCAATTACTTTAGAATAGAAACTTGACTCTCAATGTTTTAATTGCATTTTGGCAAAAATTAAAATATTTAAGCTAAATAATATAATCATCAAGCATATTGAACATTGTTTTTCTGTATGTTTAATATAACTACAAGCTAACTATCTTTGTTTTCATCGTATTTTTTAATAAAAGAGTCCTTAGCCATGAAATGCATTGAGTTAATCCTTCACTTTTAGTACAGTTATTCACACAGATGACAATAAATGAGTTGGGAAACATTTTACCTGTATTAATAAAAAAGTATCTTTCAAGTAATAGTAATATATATAGATGAGCAAACAAAAATATGTAACTTAATATCTACTTTTTCAGTAGTGGGAGAGAATTCTATTAATATTAGTTCTTAACATAGTTTAAGTCAACTGTAATATTTAGTAGCTATCAATTATTTTTTACTGAATTTAAAGGAGAATTGTGAAAGGCAACTCTGTGAGAAACATAACTCTATATAAACAACTGATCAGTTCAAGAAATGTGTTGGATGGGATCACTCATTTAGCCACTGAATAGTTTTTCTAATGATATACCTATAAATTGTGAAATAATTCAAGCGTATTGATCAACCACAATACATTTCACATTTGGTAAATAGTTCATTTTTCAAAGTAGGAACCCTCAATATACTGTCTTCACTAGAGTCCCTTTATGAAATAAAGGTAGAATTGAATAACAAGGGAAATAAATCATTAATATTATAATTTTTAATCTGCTTCTCATTCTGGATGAAGTATCATAGAAATCACACTGCACTTTGAGAATTGAATAAATGATGAAGAATGTCTCTCTTCAGTTTCAAAGAGAGTTACCATGAGACATTAGGAAGAAGAACATATAAGGCAGAAACATTACTCGGTATATGCTTTGCCAAGAAGTTTTTTTTTTTTTTGGTGTTGGTGTTCTTTACGCTGCTGTTCTTTTTTAAATTTGTTTATTAAAAATTACCACCTCCTCCCCTCCTCCCGTTTCCCTCCCATTCACCACACTCCCTCTCCCCCTCCCTCTCCAGTCCTAAGAGCCGTCTGGTTTCCTGCCCTGTGGGAAGTCCAAGGTCCTCCCACCCTCCATCCAGGTCTAGGAAGGTGAACATCCAAACAGAATAGACTCCCACACAGCCAGTCCATGCAGCAGAATCAAAACCCAGTGCCATTGTCCTTG